>JWZT01005643.1:36750-58861 GCA_000827895.1 Thelohanellus kitauei | reverse complement strand
TCCCCCTTCCTATCGCTCATGGCAGAATTTAAATATAATAGAAATTAACATATTTGGGATCTAATTGGAATTTTACAGAGGAAAAGAGTGAATATTTCAACAATTTGAACACCCAGAATTTACAAAATAGTCCAGTGGGTGTGCGCGCAGACCGCTAAAAAAATTAAAATGGAGCAAAAGAGCTATATTGTCTGTTTTTTTTAATGGAATAACTAATTTACAACTGCTATGATAGAAAACAAGCAACAAATTAAAAAAACGTAGAAATAAATGCTTGGGTTTTGGGTAATTCTTGTATAGTTACATACAGTTCTCACAGATTTCATGTTTTTAATGTAAAAGAACAAAGTTGATTATCCTAAGTATAATCAATTAATATTTCCAAATATGCAAATTTTAATTCATTCGGACTCTTCCATAAACGACAGGAAGGGGGAGAATAAACTTTTGAGTCTTGTTTAAACTTCAGCAAAACCGACTAAAAATGAATATATAATTTGGCATAAAATAATAAAATTAGTGGGAAGCAAATAAAACGAGCCGCTAAACGACCATTTAAAGAGTGGATATTGCATAGTCATAAAAATTCCAAGTTGTGCATAAATTTCGACGTATTAATGAAATAAGCAACTACTTTGTTCCTTAAAATAATTAGAAACTGATAAATTGTTACAGTTAATCATATAGTATTTCGACTGCTTTATGAAGACAATTAACTTATCAATTCGAGTCAACCTAAATCGAATTAGTTTGTACTTTCCTTAACGGATAAACAAACAAAATAACGTCGATGGGCCCTATAGGGTCCGGTTGGTCTAGTGCCACATTCAGAGATACCGGGGTCTACGTTTCTGGCCATCTGTTTGTTTTTGTATTTATGTAGCCATTTTTGGGCTAAATGTACGAATATCCCCTCACCCCGCATAATTCGAAAAAGAAATCAAATGAATTAAAATTTACTACATGGAAATAATATTAAATTTTACTTTGGATAATGAACTTTATTTTTTTACATTAAAAATACATGTAATTCATGAGAACTGCATTAAAGTATACAAGAATCACCCAAAACGCAAATATTTATTTCTGCATTTTTTTAAATTTGTTGCTCATTGTCTATCATAGCAGTTTGAAATTAGTTATTCAATTAAAAAAACAGGGAATATAGCAATCTTTTACTCTATTTTAAATTTTTAGCGGTCTGCGTAAGCACCAACCGGACTTTTTTAAATTTTAGGTGTTCAAACTGTAAAAATATATACCGTTTTCCTCTATATAAGTCCGAGGTGTTCTTAAATATGTAAATATTATTGGATTTGAAAGCTTCTGTGAGCGACAGGAAGGGATGGGGGATTATCCATTTTTTGAGTCAGGTGGAACCTTCAGTGACACCCGTTTCCAGAGAATGCATTGAGTGGGAGTCAGAAGCTATAGCGTCAAACAAAGAAGGCCAAGGCATAGTGCCACCTATTGTTGCTTTGGCACTTAAATAACAGTGACCCCTGTCTATTTTTCAGCTAAAAACAATTTTCCTTGAATTTTAACTGTGTTTAATTTTTTTATTTTAATTTCACTGATCGTCATGCGTAAAATCAAAAATAACTTAATAATTAAAAAAAGAAATTGTCGATTACCTTGAAATAAACACAAAAAACCTTCACACAAACTGTGTTTCTAGTTTTCAGGCCATTATAAAAAGGATATCAGCTAAATCAGTTTCGAGTAAAAAGCAGTCCAAAATATACGAGAGCTTGCCCAATTAAATCTAAACAGAAAAATGATAAAAGACAGCACTTCTAATGTACAAAAAAAACAAATAAACAACATGACTCAACCAATAGAAAATAATTTTTCGATTATTACCTTAGTTGCTGTGTTTGGGTTCAATGACGCAGTGTCGATGAGCTTTCAGACAATGTTAACTCAGGATGAAATTGTTTGCGTTTTTATCAACTGGAAATCTGTAAAAAGAAGAATATTTATCTGGGTCAAAATGAGTGGAATACCATTGAGAATGTAATGAATTTTTTGACACTGAAACTGACCACACGATTCAAAAAATTATTGAAAAGGTCAAAAGTTGGAAGAATTAATCCAGATTTAAAAAGTACTCGACACTCTTACAGCTTTCATATCTTTTATTTTAAATTTAAAGGACATAAATATACAACATATACATCCACTTAGGCAATAAGAAACGTTTATTACTGGGCAAAAGGAAGTGAAATCTAAAATCACAGGTTATTTTTATAATAATTTAATGATTTTAACGACATTTAAATACTATTTTTCAGTTTTTACAAATTACTGTGCCCAAATTCTGAAAATTAGGCAGGGTTGACTGTAATAAGATTTATAAATTTAAGTGTCACATATTTTTTAATTCAAATATGATCGGGCGCGTTTTTAAATCCGAAATGCTCCTCATCCTATTTTATCAATAAAAAAATCTAGCAGTAGCAATGAAATTTTTGGATGAAACTCGACGGAGAACTGAAGAAAAAGTTAGTTACGAATTTGAGATTTGAATGTGTTCATTCACTCTCCCTATCTTCTTGGTAACGAAAAAGAAAAAAACATGATCCTTGAAAGGGGAATGGCATTACAAAATTTAAAACATCAACGTTTAAATTTCCAATCATGCACTGGCCAAATTTTAAACCTATTCGATGTTTATTCATCTTGGTTCTTTTGTAACTATCTATCTAAAACTTAAAAACATTTAGATTAGACCATTGGTATGTTGTTACGGTCATCAAGGGAAGATTTCACACTTTTTGACTGTACAGTAGAAATTTTCATTTTTAAAACTTTATCAACTTTTTAAAACGCCAGAATCTAAAGCCGACCAATATACTCTAAATTTGGTGTGCATAGATATCAACAGTGGTTTCTAAGTGTCAATAAAAATAAGAAAATCTGACCGATACGACGACCAAAATAGGTTCCGTGTCACAGTATTTGAGTTCAGCTACACCTCAATTGGAAAAGCAAGTTGTTCTAACGAATGAGTTCCGAGGCCAGTGAAGATCGAGAATCTGGTTAAGAACGTTTAAACCAGCAATAACACAAATATAAAGTTATGAATCACTAAAAACGAATCAAGATCTAGCAATCCTGTTAAAGCTGAAGTTATAGTTGAAATATCGGTCAAGTGTTTGCTCCAAAAATCCAATATATTTTTGTTAGAGTGATCATGTTCTCTATAGAATTAATAGCCTCACTAATAGAAACAGAACAACATGAAAAACCTTGGTTCGTTGAGTCGTCATCGCGCCATGAAATAATAGTGACGTTAACTTCACTCGAAATCAGCATATAATCAGGTTGACCAGTATAATCCCTCTACAAGGCTTAGATCCTGCTTTGCTTAAACATTTATTGAATTCCATGAACGTTTCGTCTCACACCCACAATTATTGTGTTTATGTGAATTTTACAAATTCATTTGAAGGTGATAGCAATTGGAGGTGACGTACGCAAGGGAATATTCAAAGAATCGTTTAACTTTTAATATACAATTAATTTAAAAATTAAATATCATCGTCTGAATGATCTCACAGATGGCGTATCGTGTCGACGAGGAGACCTTTTGGACTCGTATGAAGGACTATGGCTATCCCTGTCTCGGTGCTGCCAATTAAGCAATATTCTTACCTTCTTGGGGGGTGGTGATTCTCCGGATGAATAACTGCTGCCATCTGACCTCTCTTCCAAACGGTATCTTTTGTTCAATTCTTATTAAGAAAAGATCGAACTAGATTTATTCCACCTGGAACGATGAATCGATTGACAGAAATCGACATGAATACGACGGTCGTCAATCAATACATTATCCATCTTCAGATAAGCCTGCTCGCACGCTTCCACCTAGTCACATAAAACTCCACCTTCTCAAACTCAATGAATCCGTATTGTAACGATTCACCAGTCCGCTGATCCTTAATGATTTCACAGCTCAATTATGACCAAAATACCTTAATATATTACCGAACCTAGAAAATATTATTCGAAGATCCTTTTCAAGGGTGTCAGGATTTAACTTGCACACAAAAAGTACATTCTCTGGTGGCTTAAGATCTGCATCTGGAATGTCTCCCACAAGCTCTAATATTTTGGTGCCCGTTTCAAGTTCCTTGTCCTCTAGAATCTTGTCAATTTGTTCCTGTGTAAGGCCTTTAAACTCTTCGATATCATCTTCGGCACCTATCCTTAAGGGCTAATTTAATGGCAAACTCACAATAAGTAGTCTCGGCGTTGGTTCTGGAGACGATGGGTAGTTGATATGGGGTTCAGGGTAAGGGTCGTCGAGTACTATCGTGTGGCAGATCCTGGTAACATCCTGAATAACCTGATATCTTGGTAAGGACGATATTTGGTATCACAGATAGTACTATTAAGCTTATCTAAGACGTCAAAACCCTCGGCCACAATTCCAAAAACCGTGTGTCTGCCATCCAAGGACTTGACGTTGTTGTTTAATGTGATAAAAAACTGTTAGGAAATAACAAACTTGAGAACCATGACAGTTTCCAGGGTGATAAGCGAAAGAAACCATTCCTTTATGAGTGTGTTTGATGACAGGCACCTCCTCTTGACGGAAATATTTCTTTTTATGATCTCCAGATTCGAAACTAGTAAAATAACAAACTACAAATAGATTGAATGACCCCCAGTGTCAGGCTCCGTAACCGGAATTCCAGCTTGTGCGATAAAGTTGCATTGAACTGAATGAAATAGCGAAAAGTTGTAATATTTCATCTTGCAAAGCTTGAGAAAGTTGTAACATGCTAAATTATTATTGGATTACATTTTGGTCGCTGATCCGTAAACAAATCGATAACGAGCTCACCAACAGTGGTCTCGATGAGGACAGACATTATTTCGTTTCATGTCGCCAAAACTCGGCCAACCTGATGGTTCTATAATTAACATGAGTTATAGGGTTGACATCCGATAAAATGGGATCGAGTGATTCCCGAAACTGATCAAAATTTATTCGTTATATTTTTGGTGGAATTATACCTTTACGTTCTTAACTCTGATATTCGTTACGAAGTCAAATCATTTCAAGTCAAGGATTTTATCTTGATTCATCAATTCTAGACATCTATTATGCATGATTTACTTGTGCCACTCATAAAGCTCATCGAAATGACATGGAATCAGTTTGTGAAAGGTTCTCAGATGATTCTCGATTTATGTTTTTGCATTCAATAAGGGCCACGTGGATATTCCGATGGGCCATTAAGGGAGACTAGGAGAACACAATGGCCTATTTTTACATTGATAAAATTATTTTTGTTTGTTCATTTATAAACATAGCTTTTAGAAAATTGATGAATTTAAAAATTATTTGATTATTCGGGTTAAACCTGTCTTTTTTGACATTGTAGGCAATTTACTAGTAAACTGAAAAAAATAATCTTAGATCTTTTTTATTATCGAAAACTGTCAACCCTATCTAATTATCCGAAGTTGCTGGATAATAATTTTGAAAAATTTAAAAATAGACAAAGTTAAGGAAAATAGGTTGTTCAATAGTGTTAAAATAATTCATTTGTAGAATAATACTCTTAAAATTAAGATTTCAGTTCCTTTTTCCGATTAACGAACGTTTCATATAACCCAGGTGGATGTATATGTGATATTTAAGTCCTTAGAATTTATAACGAACGAGTTGAAAGCTTTAAAAAGGTTTGAATCGTTTTCTTCATCTTGAAATTCGAAAAATTGATTACATTCTCCATGGTATTCCACCTAATTTGAGCCTGATAAGTGTTCTTAATTTAATTTATTTCTAGTTCTTAAAAACTCAAACAATTTCATCTTCAGTTATGAAATCGTCTTAAAACTTATCTATCGACACTTCGGCATTGAATCCTAACCCAGCAACTTCAATAAAAATCTACGAATTATCCTCCACTGATTGAGTCATTATGTCGTTTATTTGTATATTTTTTGACGTTTCAAATGCTTAGTCTTTACTATTATTCTACAGGGGATGCATGACAAGATTAGATGAACTGTAGTGATTCAAATAGTTTTGTATTAATTATTCATAAGTACCTTAATTTGCATTCCTCTTTCTGTTTAGATTTAATTTGAAGAGCTCTCTCATATTTTTGACTTCTTTTTTGACAGAAACATCGATTTAGCATATATGTTCATTTTAAAATGCCCTGAAACCTCGGATTTTACGTATGTGATGGTTTTGATGTGTTCTTTTCAAGATAGTCGAAATTTTTTTTCTTTAATTCTGAGATTAGATTCTGCATTTTTTAATGATTTGCTTTTGTGCATGATAAATGGAATGAAAACGAAAAAAAGGTTAATCATAGTCAAAATTCAAGGAAAATTGTTTTTAACGGAAAAATAGAAAGGAGGAAAATTATAGATGGTTAACCGTATTGATTTTTCTTCTAGAATAGGGAATTTTGTTCTAACAGTCTCATTTAGATGACTCTTAATCAGTTTCTAAATGGCCTGCTGAACCACCACATGGCCTTTATTGAATGTCAAAGCCGGTATGCTTTTATCATTCAAAATTTCTTGAGAACAGTTCTTAACAAACCTACCCAAGAAAAGGCAAACATTTAAGTTACATCAATGATCAGATATCAAAATTGATTTCAAAGTCAATTTTATGGATTCCGTTGAACTACTATTCCAATTTAGTTTTTTATACAGGGTTTGCATTGAAAAATATATTTATTGCAATTAAAAATAGATTTTTCTGGATACAAACTTGAAATATTTTAAATGTATAAATAAAGGGAATAATCAACTATGAATATTTTCTATGATTGTCATCTTGGTTTACTGACTGCTAGAATAATATTTAACAGTTACTTTTATACCTGGTTGTGTATTTCAAAGTTGATTTTGTGCATTATATGATGGACTTTAAAAAAAACTACAAATAAAAGTCATTCTCTCCCGATATCCTCTTCATTTAATGATTTTTGAAAAAACTGTTCACGGTTATTGATGTTGTTTTCTAGATTTTTTTTATTTCTCATCCAAAGGCCACCATCATTCTTGAAATGAGGTCGTTAGTCCCCTGTAGCGTTCTTCTCTTCCAAAGATCGACTATATCTGAAAAAAATCCTCATAGTGATTGGTAAATGGACTATTTCTCGGAAGCAGTTTTACCTGGTATGGGTTCGAGTCATAGAAGTCCAGATCACTTGGATGAAACCGAACGTTATTCATCACGCTAGAGAACTCACTTTCTCTCTAAAGAGTTTTCGCCGATTTTGTGAGAAATTCATTGAAAACTGAGGAATTAACTCCTGAAAAATCCTTTTATATAGACATATGATCCAATTTTAAATGCACACCCCTGCAAATTATTGCTTATTCCTTTTATTTATACATTAAAAAGATTTCTGGATTGTATCCTTAAAAATTCATTTATCAATGCAAAAACCCGCTATCACATTGTCACGAGGAACCCATACATATTCACCATATCAATAATCTGACTATTTACAACAACAAAACTCTAAATCTGTAAAATTTTCGATGTTTGGCAAAACATCTAGAATATTAGACACAGCTATCACACTAACTTAGTTCAAGGGCCTTATTGGAACCATTTCGCAGCGATAATTAAATCAGCACATCCCCCCGATTTATATGCCATGCCAACCTTTAAAAATTTACGTTTGATATTTTTAACGGTTTTACATTCAGTAAGGATCATATGTCGATCCAGATGGGCCATATGGAAATTAAATATGGCCCACCCAACTGCTAACGCTTGAACAAAATGGCCTCTTTCGAAATTAACAAAATTAGTTTTATTCAAAAATTGATAAACAAAATTTAAAAAAATCGACAATTTTAAAAATTATTTAATCCGAGTATAATCTGTCCTCTCCAGCTTTGTAGGCAAATATTGCAGTAAATTTTTCAACAATAAATTTTTACTTTTTATAACAAAATATAATGATTTTAGTGCTAAAAAAGGTCACATTGTTCTTCCAATCTCATCTGAATGGCCAATGTTGAATTTCTGCATAGCCCATATCGTATTACCACATTACCCATCTCAATCTCCACATGCCCTTTAGTCAAATTTAAAGACCAGTTTTTGTTTAAGTTAATTCATTAAATTTTACTAAATCGCATTTATCATTGCAATTTATGCATTTATAAATGCAAAACCCGGTACTAGATTTTCCTACATGGTTGGAAAAGACAGGTTCTATTCGAAAGATCCATTTGTACATTCAAATTTGTTTAAATGCGTTTTTTTAATTTTTAAACAAAAATAATGTTCTATCAGTGTTAGAACAGGCCATTTTGTTCTCGCAGTCTCATCTGGGTGGCCCATATTCAGTTTCCATTTGACCCTTATTAAATGTAAATAAAACAGTATCAATTTTTCAAAATGCATCAGTCTGGCATCAAACTGTTGTTTAACCTCAAGTGCTTCGACAGATATTCGAAATTTCCACTTTAACCGTGACAAGGTTTGTTTGTGTATACTTTTCAATTAGATTCTTTATCTGATTCCAAGCGTACGATGCCAAGTTATTGATAAACAAACAAATATGATATATGTTAAGACATTTAATGAAAATCATAATTTCTCAATTAAATACCAAGGTTTGTTCCGTTGTATTACTATTTAGAAAAATTGGCTTTAAATTAATCTTTGTTTATAATCTAATGTTAGTCAATTCTTAACTCGAGTTGGTGATAAAGAAGTATAGATTATATGATTATGAATCCCAATAGTCACGTTATCTTTTTAAAAAAGCTGATAAAATCAAACAGGATTCTCGTCGTTTGAATTTTCTGATTATAATTTTTTGAAATCAGGTCAGTTTAAGGAAAATCTGTTTTTAAGAAGCATCTTGGACAACAATTGAGAATATAGGGGTTTTTGATGTATTTAATAATCTTTGTTGCCGATTAAATAAAAGTTGCCACAAATCAACACATGATTGCACGAGCGGGATAATTGATCTTATTTTTCATATTTTTAAATTTACAGGTCATTCAGATTTTTTAAGAGTTAACAAAGTTAAACACGTATAGTTTGTTATCAACCACGAATCAGGGTGTGAAATCGAATGAAAAAAGTATTTAAACCCCAATCCAATCAGGAAGTTAAGAATTTTTATTTATGCCGGATCGAGAATAATTAAAAACTTCCAGCAGATGTTGAATCCCTTCCCAGATAGTTTATTCTAAATATATGGTTTGTGAAATTATGCAAATTTCTAGCAAATTTAAAGAAAAAAAGCAAAAAGAAATACTCTCCTCCTTGTTTGACTCACTTACAACAAATTCTACCATTTTTTTAGCAAATATTATTCGATTTTAGGGCAAATATGGTTTCTCAAGTTTTCCACTATTGGTGTACTTGAGAATTTTGAGATTGATGGAAAAAATGAAAGTTGATAAAACAAGGTTAGTCATCCCTTCATTCAATTATTTGTTGATTTGTGGCAACTTTTATGAAATAGGTTGAAAAGATGATTAAATAGATCGATGAATCCTATAAATAGAAACAGCCTTGAAAAACTGGACCCAAAAATATACCCTGGTTTGGAAAATAAATTAAGGATTAGATTAAAAAGAGTGGCGGTTTTTAAAAAAATGTGTTTTATAAGACTCAATGTAGAAATAGACGATTTAAATTATTAAAAATCAGGTTAGTCATCACGACAAACGAACAATTAGTCTCCGCATATGTCTACTCTATTCAGGCATTGTAGAAATAAACGAAAAACTCTGCATTTGAACGCTCCAATGGCCAAAATATCTCGATAATATTCGAATCAATCAGATTTACCTTATTAACAGATAAGCCATACATTGTGGAGGAGTGAATGCCTAATTTTTTGAAGCGTTTCAACAAAATTTTGTGAAAACTTTTGAGTTTAATAAAACACATTTTTTTCAAAAAGCCACTCTCTTTATTCCATCACCCGTTTATTTTTTAAACCCCGGTAGTATAAATATATTAGACGTTTAAAAGGTAAAAGACATGCCCAAAACTTGTGTTTGAGTTTATCGAAAACCAACTTCAAAGACAAAATTTGTTTAAAACCCCAAGAATCCCTCGTTGTTAGTTTTATGGTTTCTCTTTGATCAAACGATCATTGTATTTCACATGCCACATACATCAACTTACTAAAATTCGGCAGATTCGACAACTTGGATTATTTCGTTAGTTTTTCAAGGTCTGAACAATCATGTCTCTTGATTAAATTGTATTTTGATATCTTGAAAAAATGGACTTATTGTTGCATATTTTAAGAATTGTGAATCTATCTGGTTTCTTGGCTAGAGTATAAGGGTGCCAACATAACTACCTATACCTTTCAAATACTTCTAACTGGATCTTAAATGTAGGCTAGTTTAACCAACATACCTAAATCCGGATTTTCATGGATATAATTCAAATCAGCTACAATAAAGAAGCATATATCATACGTTCAGATAATTTTTCGATTTTCTTGACATTAATTAGAACTATCGCTACGGCATCAAGATTATGATTTTCGAGGGAGGCGGATTACCAAAAATCTGTTTACGTTTGATTTACTCGATATATTCATGAAGGATTCTTGTAGTTTAATCAAAGAGAATAAAGCTCTTATGAGCTAGGCTGAGGTGATTTTTGGAAATGGAGGTATAACAACCATTATTCGATATTTAGCTTCGAATCTGGATTTTTATTTTCTTTATAATTGTTGGATATGAAATGGCTGTCACAAAATAGTTGACAGCGTTGTAATATTTAAAGATTTCATCCATAAACGCTAACATTATGAAGAATATTAGATTTCGATGTTTTATTCATTCAATTATTACTAAAAGAACTTTTCATGGCGATTTATGTAATTTACATTTTTTTGCTGTCTGTTTCGCCAGGCATAACCATTTTTAGAGTCGTTTCTTCCTGGTCAAAAATTTATTTAAAAAATGGAATATTGAACAGGATAATAGAAGGAAATAATATTTTTTTGTTAATATAATCATTAATTTTTTTTATGAAAAATCGGTATCTGAATTCCGAAGAACCAACCTCAGCTTTAGGGCTATTTTCAAAATATTAAAAGAACCGACAGATGTGGTATTTTGTCTAAATGTTGTGCCATGAATCGCGATGATACACGAAAGAGATCGTAATTAACTAAATTGAACTATAAAGAAAAGATCATCAGAAAATAATGTTGTGGTTTTAGAAAGCGAAATGTGTTTCGAAATGGCTGAGGAAATTCATAAATTAAATTTTGTTGGATAAATTTTCCTAATGTTAAAATATGTTGGAAATTACTGCGTAAGTACGTTTTACAAATCAATCTTCGTAGTATTCGTTTCATCAATAAGAAATAGGGTTAGGTGCTCTATTACCGAGCCGAATGTGTTTCGAAACTGGCTTCGCGAATATGTATTTCAGATACATTTAGACATTAAATCTATTTATAATTCAGAATAATATAGTTTGGATTTATATCAGAAATATATTCTATTTTATTGTTTACAAGCAATAATTTAAATTGCACTTTAGCGGAAGATGTTAAAGCTAATATTTTCGACGTCTATAACAACTCATCCTAATACCATGGCCTGAAAATGTTGTTTACGAAGTTTAAACTCAGGATCAGCGACATCTCTGCTGAAATGTGAATAAACCACAACGTAATACCTAAGTTCTTGGATCAAATATTAAAACAGAAAATAGAACGTGTGAGATTGAGTCATATAAACGCCACACAACGCAAAAAACTTCTGACATTGGTTTTTAATCAGTTCCGGCTGTTTGAGATAAAAGATATGAAATTACAGGATGAAAAAGCGATGAAAACTACAATGTATCATTTAATCGTAAATGTCTCAAATATTACTTATCAACACATTCATGTAAATTAAGGTGAATGAAAATAAGTTCCATGGGTCCGCTTTCTGATTTAAAACCCAGTCGGTTAACATTTATGATGGCGATTTTGGATTAAATGTTTATTTAACATGACCAAATAGTTTGAGATTTTCACACTTGGATAATCCGCAAATTAGCAAGTATTGAACATTACCAAATTAAAAAAAATGAGATAAAATGACACTCATTTAATTAAAGAGAAACCAAAAGAAATATTTTTAATATGGGTTTTTCGGTTGTAATCGGCTTTTCAACCCTTATCAGAACGCATCTCAACTCCTCCCATCAGGGCAGATTTTGATCATAATTGATCCGATTGTCAAAAACTTGAGATATTGTTGTCATTTAAGTTTGATTGTATTTAAAAATGTTCGACTGGCAATATAGTTTAAGCATCGTCTACAGTTATTTGTCTCAAAAAAATGCATATTCATTAAGGATTAACCTGTCGCACTGGCAGGGGTAACTGTTTAACGATACTCAAACAAGCCGATAACTTGAAAAGGTGACTTAGAGGAAATATACGCTATCTGTGAGCATAAGATTTGGGCTTGCTAATTCACGTTGATATTTTGATACATGCACGTGTTAATCTATAACGATCTGAATGAAACGAGTGATTGTATATAAACTATAATATAGAGTTTTGGACTCATTAATAACAGCTATTTGAGTCTTTGACACCAGAGGAGTCATTTCAACAAAATCCGGTGGTTAAAAATGAATGAATTTGACCAACATCGTAATTAGGTGAAAATAATGTTGAGAAATGACTTTGATACTTTTGATCAACAGATTGAGAATTGAGTCGTTAAAATTATCGGAGGCCTATATAAACCCGATGATTTGAAGCGGTAGACGCATACGGCGAATAGGAATGGTGAACTTCAGTATCGATCAAGTGAGAGAAATCATGGACAAGAAGACCAACATCAGGAACATGACCGTGATTGCACACGTCGACCACGGTAAGACAACACTCACAGATTCGCTTGTTCAAATGGCTGGTATTATTTCAGAGGACAGGGCAGGTGAGAAGAGATTCACAGACACAAGAGCGGACGAGCAAGAGAGGTGAATCACGATCAAGTCGACGGCTGTCTCTATGTATTACGAGTTGGGGGTGGACGAACTTGGAAGTATGCGTGACCGTGGCATCAAGTTCCAAGGTAACGGGTTCTTAGTGAACCTTATTGATTCTCCTGGTCACGTCGACTTTTCTTCTGAAGTGACGGCAGCTCTTAGAGTGACTGATGGGGCTCTCGTTGTGGTGGACTGCGTTTCTGGAGTGTGTGTACAGACCGAAACTGTACTCAGACAATCATTGGCTGAACGTGTGCGCCCCGTACTGTTCATGAACAAACTCGATCTGGCATTGATGACTCTAAACATGACGGCAGAAGACATCTACATTTCTCTGTCCAAGACAGTCGAAAACATCAATGTCATCATATCTTGCAACTCTGATGTTGATTCACCGATGGGAGAGTTGATGGTCGATCCCAGTAAGGGAACTGTTGGATTCGGGTCTGGGTTGATGGGCTGGGCATTTGACATTCCAACTCTGGCTCGGATGTATGACAGAATCATGCGAAAGCCAGACACGACTCCAGAACAATCGAAGGCCAACGTACAGAAGTTGTGTGAGCGGATGTGGGGAGATTGGTTTTACAACATGAAGACCAACAAGTGGAGCCAAACAAAGAAGGAGGGTTATGTCCGGGGCTTTACGTGTCTTTTCCTTGAACAAATTATCAAGGTCGCGAAATTTTGTGAAGAGACCGGTTCTGATCCGGATCTGGAAAAACTTCTATCAAGAATGGCTCCCAGCGTGAGAATCACCGAGGACGTAAAGGTGATGGAGCCAAGAAAGAAGTTCAAATACATTATGCACAATTGGTCACCGGCGGGCAAGGTGCTCCTCGCCATGATAATCAACCATCTTCCCAGCCCCGACATTGCTCAAGCATACCGGATGGAACTTCTGTACGAGGGTCCAAAGGATGACCAGGCTGCCATCGCTATCAAAAACTGCGATGTGAATGGTCCACTCATGATGTACATTTCCAAGATGTTCCCAGCTCCAGACAAGGGGCGATTTTATGCATTCGGACGTGTGTTTTCTGGTTCAGTTACTGCAGGCCAGAAAGTCAGAATCATGGGACCAAACTTCGTTCATGGAGAGAAAACGGACCTGTTTGAGAAGCAGCTACAAAGAGTAATGGTCATGATTGGAAACAGGCCGTTTTCCATAAACGACGTCCCCTCTGGTAATGTATGTGCTCTCGCAGGTGTCGACCAATTCCTTCTCAAATCTGGCACAATTTCAACGGACCCAGCAGCTCATAACATGAGAGTTATGAGATTTAGTGTTTCTCCCGTCGTGCGTGTCGCTGTTGAGCCCACCACTGCTTCGGATCTTCCGAAATTGATTGATGGCTTGAAGCGATTGTCAAAATCAGATCCAATGGTGGTTTGCCAATCCGACGAAAGTGGTCAGAACATAATTGCTGGGGCGGGTGAACTTCATCTTGAGATCTGCCTCAAGGATTTAGAAGAGTACGCTGGGGTGAAGATTAAAAAGTCAACCCCGGTTGTTACATACAAGGAAACGGTGTCAGAGACTTCACCCATATGCCTCTCGAAATCTCCAAACAAGCACAATCGTTTGTACCTTGTCGCGGAGCCAATGTCGATGGAATTGGCAAAGGAGATTGACGACGGAGTCGTCGTTCCAAGAGGTGATATCAAAGAGCGTGCAAGATATTTGAGCGATAAACATGATTTTGATGTCGAGGAGGCTAGAAAAATATGGGCATTTGGTCCCGATGGTACAGGCCCAAATATCCTAACTGACTGCTCAAAGGGAGTTCAATACCTCAACGAAATCAAAGACAGCGTGGTTGCCGGTTTTCAATGGGCTACCAAGGAAGGTCCTCTCTGCGAAGAAGCTATGCGAGGCATCAAATTCAGTCTACAAGATGTGACGTTACACGCTGATGCTATCCATCGTGGAATTGGTCAAATATCTCCCACTGCTCGCCGCGTGATGTACGCATCAGTGCTTTCTGGCCAACCTCGACTTGTTGAACCTGTTTACCTCGTGGAAATAACGTGCAAATCTGATTTTACAGGACCCATTTATGGATTGGTGGCTAAAAGACGTGGATCAGTATTCCAAGAAGAAAGCGTGTCGTCGAACTCCCAACAAAAGTTGATTAAGGCGTACCTTCCTGTCAATGAGTCTTTTGGTTTCACGGCTAATATTCGTGAGGAGACTCGAGGTTATGCATTTCCACAGTTGGTTTTCAATCACTGGCAAATGATTCCCGATGATCCTAAAGTGTCTACATCCAAAGCCGGGATTATTGTAGAAGAGACAAGGAAAAGGAAGGGACTAAGTGGTGGAATCCCTCCGATAGAAAACTATCTCGACAAGATCTGAAACATTTTATTTTTTAGCTACGTAATGTATAGTAATTTTATTCATCTCAATTTTTTTATCCCTGGAGTGCATCGAAGTTCGGATTCTGCTTTATGTTTTGTTGATTGTACGCCGCATTCCATGTTTTCGTATCTCAATCAAGTTGACTTTTTGTATTGCCTGATTTTCACGATTTCATAATCAATTTAAATGCCCTCACGATTGAGTGTCTTCTTTATTATTTCACGAGGGTCCTTAACTTGTAAATACCGGGATAGAAATTAAAAATGCATTAATTTCAGTGAAAAGTACATTTTGATAAATTAAAGAAATTAACTTAAAAATGAATCCAGTAAATTGCAATTCTATCTTCATTCTTGTTTGTGAAAAATGTTTTGAAAATAAAAACCGCATTAATGATGACTGATTCTTAAAGAAGTCACACCAACAAGATTATATTATCATTATCAGTAATTCTTTCCTCAATACAGGAATGAAGAGGACATCGAAAGAAAATGAAAAATTGTTTATATATTATTTTTTATTAATTAATTTATCGTTAGAAAATGCATTTTTTATTGCAATTAATGGATTTTTAAATGAAAAACCAGGTGATTGCCTTCCACAGTATTACTGCGATGCAACCTCATCTATTATCGAATATATGCTTATGTGAAAACCAAGTAATTGTTGTAAGACTTCGTAATGACTGGATTATGCTCTTTAATTGAAGATGTTGCGCTTTTTAACAACTACTTTTGGACTCCAGCGTGGTTTCATAGGGACTGCCTCAGGTTCCTGCCAACTTGCATAGTTAGGTTGTATCTGTTAAAAGACAGAGACGAATTTCAAAATTTGATGAATTATTTACCAGTCCAGCATCAAATTCGCCATTTATGCATCGAAACTCTAAATCTAACAACATCCGATGTTTTCTGAAACATTATTTCTCAAGATTAGACCATTAACCTTAGTCTGTATTGTTGGGACTTGTACTTCTGGTTCCTAAAAATCATATAAAAGTAGTATCGGCTACCAAGTCACATACTTCTACAGGACATATCTGCCTCACAAACTTTACACCATAAGGCCAGGTAATATTCGATAAAAGTCAACATTTTCAAGTTGAGGACTTATCCAGAACTCCAACCCAACCAAAGTTCTTGAATCATATAGCCCACATATAGAATGGTATCAAATGTCTATGAGAGTAGATCAAACAAAGTTATGTGTGAAATTTTGATATACTCACGATACTGGAAATCGGATACTCTTTCAACCAACATGTAATTAATTGGAAAAGTTCTGAGTTTCTTGTCAACAACGATTCCAAAATCTACATTTAACTAGTTTTCATCAGTTTTACTCTGCCAGTTTCAGCATCACCACTGATAAATCATATCTTTGACGTCATTCTCCAAAGGGGCTGCCTTCTTTTTGATGCAAGTCAAAAGATCACTTGGTTACAACAGTCAAGATTACCCTTGACTATCTGACATATATAAAATTGGTTTTTTGAGGTATTCAATCATAAACCTGTTAGTTTGGCCAATGTCGCGTCAACTTTAGTTTACCGGCTCCTCATTTCCCACTAAATAGAGTAACTATTCACACATATCATTTATTCAGCCTTCGTCGGTTTAAAGTTCGTATTTTCTAGTTATTTTATTTCAGATGACCATTTTATTACATTTTTACAAGCCGATCACAATTCGGCTTTTGCCAGAGAGGGTTTCAAATGTCGGAAATCCATAAAATACGATAAAAAATGCATGGTATCGAAAATCTCCTCTAACATATAGAATGAAATAAGGCAATAATATAATGCAGCAATATGAAAAAAACTGTTAATTTAGGTCAATGTCGCGTGTTATAATGTCCCACAACCCAATATCACCTAAACTATATATCAGGCCCCATAACCAGGATCATTTACGGTAACCTTTATTCCGATTTAAATCAACTCATTTCGAATTAAAAAAAGAACCCAAAGGATGAGATATCAATGAATAAGCAATTTTTTTTTAAATGGTAAACCTGTGTAAAATTAATAGTTTTTCAACAATTTGATAAAAATCTACACCGTTAAAATAAGCTATATGCTTCAGATTTTGCGTGACTTGAATTGCCTTTTTCAGATATTCTTGGTCAAATTTAAAGATAAATTGTCTCTCAATGATTGAAATAATATTCCTAAACACGATCTATAGACCGGATGATCATTGAGTCGTAAGCTGGTTTTCCCAAATTTTTGACAATTCCATGCTGAAAATATGTACAAGCTCCCTAAAAAACATGATTTGACCTTTTACTGGGCGTCATTTGTGAAATTCATAAATTTATGATTGTTGATAACGATAATAGATGCGAATGATAGTCTTGTAGATGGTAAATAAGAGTTCGCACAATTCTATAATTATTCAAAGAATATTACAAAAATGTGGTTGGAAAATGTCGTCCATAGAACGCCTGAAAACTATAAAAAATAAACATAGGTCAAAATCTAGACCCGATGATTATTCGTTAATTGCCGGCTCTCAGCGTCTATCGTTTTTAAGTGTTCCAGTGGTTGTAAACCGCGTCCAGGTCAACGGTGTTTCATGTTGAAATTAAATCACATCAAATCCAAATGATATTCTAGTTCCTGTTTTTAGGTTTCTTTTAGTTGAGTTATTCAGGCTAAAATACAGTTCGCAGTTGACGTATGATGCTTGAAATGCACAAAAAATTTCACGTAGGATCGACATGAAATTCATATTTTAATCTTTCGTGACAGGTTGTGCTGGAGGAGTTTTAATTGATCGATTTATCACCTTTTTCCAATCGAATATTTAAAATCACCATGACAGTCAAGAATATTTGAGATGGTACTTAGCAATACAGTTAAAAACCTTCTCAGATCATTCAATCTGTCTCTGCCTAATGCATAGAGTTTATCGGCCAACTTTCTAAAATTGCACAAAATTCAACGATATTTTCATTGTGTATTTTGCATAGAAATGATGTAGTCATTCAATTTAACAGTAAGAAAGGCGTTGTCAATCAGGGCTCTTACAAAATCTGAAGTTCACCAAGTTCGTTCTTCCATTTCTAATTTGACCCCGTGATCTACAGTACTCTCATGTAGCATCAGCAAAATTCCACTACTCTTTTGATTCCATAACTAAATAACTGACTTAGGGTGTAACTTTTGACTGAGATTTCACTCTAAGTAATTCAGATTACACTCTTCCTAATTATTTCCTTCGTCAAACTCCCCTGCTGTTTTCGAATTCATAAAATTGCTCAGACAAGAGAACCAGCGCTCTTACATGTGAAAATATCTCAAAGTTTTACAAAATGTTTCTTGTTAGACAATGAAAACATATCGATTTCGACCAGATCTAAAAGTCTCTCTCCTTTAATCTTGAAGAATTTTTCCTTTAAGAACGTTTACGTCATTCTGATTATAGTAATTGGCTGGATACGTAATCTAAAACTGAAAACCAGATTCGCTTAATCAGTCATTAGAGAACGTTATATAATAATAATTCTTTTATAATTCAATGAACCGAGGTTAATTTATTTAAATTATGGACATTGACAGTGGGGGCCCTTCAAATAAATATTCAAAAATACTAAAACTTCCTAAAATAAGAAGCACCAAAGAAATCAAAGATTATTTGTAACCTTAATCAACAAAAACGAAAATATTTTTGTTTTAAGTAATGAAACTACTCAGCCACAAGCTTTCGACATTTTTTAGACTTTGGAATCTGTTGAATAGGCTCAACAAGGTTAAATTCACCACGGCTATCATTGGCTTGTCGGTGAATCACTTATAGGCAAACAAGAATCTGGAGTGAACGACCACATAAAATCAAATAGTATCCAAACTATCCAGACGGTACGGAAGCAGCAGTCCTGTCGATGTAGCTTAGAAGGAACATCAATTGTGTGTTTAGATTCAGGATGGATGTCACTTTTGGTTCTAAAGCAAGGCAAGATATATTTAGACATATTTTCGTGAATAGTATCCATACGATTAGGTCGAAACCGAAGCTCCCAGCATTCCCTCTCTGTAATTTATATCTAAATGTTTAAACGTATATTTCTTCAGATGGATAAAACTTACATCATTTCAGGTGAACATTTTGATTTAACCGAGAGAACAAGTATTTGAAATAAGCCTTAAAATCGTATAAACCACAAATAAAAATATTAGTTTACATGTATTTGTTTCAGGCTGTCTAGTAAGTAGTATCTCAATTCATATCATGAATAGCAAGCCAGCGAAATATTGGCCCATTTTTCAAAGGAAAAAACGTGATTCCTACAGAAATCTACACATTTTGGATTTGATTTAATCTATTAGAGGACCCAAATTCTTGGATAAAATGGAGTGTAATATCTGTAACGTAAAAACTGGGTGCAACAAGAGTCGAACAAGTGACTAATGGAAGCTCGCCCATTTGACAGCCCATCTAAAGACTCAAGGCTGCAACAGAGCCCAGGATATACAATATATCCCTACAAAATCCTATCTAGACCATGTTAAAAGTATAAATTCGATTTCCTGCGTGCGGAAAATCGCCCTAGCCTGAGAAAACGAGGCCAAATAATAGCCTTTTCGCATCCTGCTTGCACATTTTTGGAAATGGGATAATTAGATCGCTCTTATCTACCAGAAAATGAAATAATAAACAGAGACAGACATATTCTACAAGCTCAAATACATAAAACAAATGATTTTAAAGAAAATAAGCATAAAATAAAACCGAATAAAATATTACACCATTTTCCGTCCAAAATAGCCGACTTTCAGATGATGACATTCAAAGGTTCTGACGTTTCATTTATAAGAAAATTGATATTTATATAGATTCTATCTTTTATGACTGTGAGAATATTCATTCAGATTCAAGAGTAGTATATGTGCTGTCGTGTACTGAGATTAGGTTTTGCCAACCAGCAAAGAATCTTTCTAAAATTTAATTTTTATGATCAACTCACATCGAACCTTTGAATGTCGTGATCGGAAAGTGTGTCATTTTGGACGGAAAATGGTGAATATACAAAAAATAAATACAACCTCAAAACAACAAAACCAAAAAAAATCCTAAAAAGCATCAAATATACTCTCTGTTTTAATAACATTGTGGAAATAGGCTATTTGTTATTTTTATTTATTCTCCTGCAAATGAAGAATAGTATTTGATTTCCAATGTTCTTTTTTGTCCTGTTTCAAATTTTATTTCAAATTCTACTCTCCCGTTTATTATATGCGCGCGAACAATATACGTGATTAATACCCCGAAAACTAAGCAAAATTCAAAAGTTATTATTTCTAAATTCTAGCACTAGCGGAAGGTATTGAAACACAGCTATGATAATTTGTCAAAATTATCCAATAAAAACTTAAACTACGATAGGTCCTTTACTAAACTGAAGTAGATAAGTTGACATATACAGTAGTTTAACGGTTGAAATTTTGACTTTTCCGAAGAAATGTGCATTCCTTTTTAAACAAATTTTTGAACATCATATAAACTTTTCTGACAAAAGGCACATTTTTGGCGGCTAAAAAATCATAGGCGCGTTTAAACACGCCTACGCGAAGTCTAAAAGCTATTTTGGTTATTTTTATTTATTTCAAACCACTAATTGGTATATCTTTTAATAGAGTGTTTTGATGGTGTAAATGTTGATTACCCCAAGGAAATGTGGATACCGTTTTCAATGAACATAGGAATATAATTTTAAATTTTTGATCAAAAGTCACATAATTTTTACGGCTATAAATAATGGGCCTATTTAAACACGCCTTGCCCAACATTTGTCCTATTTGGTGAGTTACGTTTTATTCACGATATAAATGTTTATGTTTTTATTCGGTGTTGATCTTTACACTCACTTATTGTTTGATATAAACGAATTCCTAAAATGATTCATACATTAGGGAAAGTAATTATTCATGCAATCAAAAGAATAACCGATGTATTTTTTGATTCCCATATGAAAAAAAGAATTGTGAAAAATCCAAAAAATCTTAAACAGTGTAAAATGTAATAAAAAGAGCAGTAACTGGTTATATTTCTTGGCTCTAGTAATTTTATTAGGAAAATAAAGGCCGTAAATTCCACACGATGTGAACTCCAGCAAATAAAAACTCAAATTTAAAACGAAGATACAACTTTTTAGATGGTTTGGAGCTTCCAAAATATGAGATAATTCATCTGGAAAGGATATAGTCCATAAGATCTTAAATACTCTAAAATTATCTGAACTTTAATTCCTTCTTTTTTTTATTTTTATCAAGAAATACGCACATGGGTGGAAAATTCAAATTTTTAGATGTCAACAACTCTTCAGAAATATCAAAATTTAAATCGTGACATAAACGTAACTCACCAAATATGTCAAATGATGGCTAAGGCGTGTTTAAATAGACCTACTATTTTTAGCCAGCTAAAATAAGAGAATACCTTGCACAGATCGGAAAATTACTCGACGTACAATTTTTGGTTATTTTTACATTCATTTACAGGGTTTAAACTTCACTTTGGTATTTTTAAACTTCGATTTGGGGCGGCGGGTTTTTTTAAGACGTTTTTGAAATCAAATCCGTATCTATTTAAATTTTTTGATTTACAGGGTTTAAACTTCGATTTAATGGAAGAAAAATTTAGGAAAAAATAAAATGGAAAACGAATAAAACTAAATAAAATTGTTTAGTTTTTTTTATAATTTCATTGCCTGAGGACCTTTTACAAACTGGGTTTTCAGGTCTATTTCGTCCTTTT
>JWZT01005643.1:15246-32483 GCA_000827895.1 Thelohanellus kitauei | reverse complement strand
CCATCAATGAGTCCTAAAAATATGAATGTTAAAAGGACTTTCGTCGATATATATCAGGGTTCGGTTTCGGTATGTTGGGTTAAGAGAATTGTACCATCTGGCATATTGTCTTCTTAAATTTTT
Source organism: Thelohanellus kitauei (assembly GCA_000827895.1). Classification (NCBI taxonomy): domain Eukaryota; kingdom Metazoa; phylum Cnidaria; class Myxozoa; order Bivalvulida; family Myxobolidae; genus Thelohanellus; species Thelohanellus kitauei. The sequence goes on along the minus strand of JWZT01005643.1, from coordinate 32,360 downwards.
AGAAGTTTCTTCGTTTCTTTATTGGTTGACTGGTCTTGTAATTATGTAGGTATATTCCAATTCTTCCACCCATCTCCAAACCGTGACAAATGAAACGGGACATCGTATAATATTTTTATGCCTTCAATGGTTGTTGTAGTGTCGTCATTTATTAATTGCACTATTCTTTGTTTTATTTCGTCAAATATCACGGTATGTTTTGAACCACCTCTATGTCCAGCTTCAACATCTTCATATTCGTTATATTTTTTTAGTATTTTTTTACAGCGCTGTGAGAGATACCAAGAGTTTTTGCAGCTCCCCTTCCTCGTTTTTCAATCGTTTATGACCATTTTAATAATAATTTTTCGTACATACGGATTAATTTTTTTTCCTTCCATGCTTTTAAATAATGCGCCCAAAAAGGGTGGCGCGCGCGCAATGATCTGAAACGTTTGAATGTAAAATCCGGTATTTGATCAATTCTTTTAATATTATGTGAATCTCCTTTTTAGTTCAGCTTGATTTGAACCAGTATTTCATATTTTTTATATATGTTTTTTACTGCATTTTCATCATATTCTGAGGTTTTGTAGTTTCACTCTTTGCCATACTTAAAAACAACTTAATTAACAATTTTCTTGTTTCATCGGCAGTTTGTTTATTCTTGGTAGACATTATATATCGTCAAATATTTAATACAAAATGTCGACAATCCCGCATCTTTGCATCAAAACCCAATATTAATAAAATCCAATTTTATCAGAATATGTTCCTACAGAGGATGCCATAAGAACCGTTCTCAGAAAATTATGTTGTTGCCTATATTTACTTCTGTTGATGGTCAACTATCCTCAACATAAGATCATTATTCCCTGTAGTGTGTCGTCTCTTCAAGTATATGTTTTATATGGGATAACCATTCCTCACATGGATTGGTAAATTTACTCTATCCTAACAGCCGTTTTGTTTGGTATGGGCACAAGCCACAAAAGCCAGGATCATTGTGGTGAAACCGAACTCTATTCATTAAAAATTATACATTCTCCTTCCCTCTCGAGAATTGTCATGAAGTTTGAAAATAACGGATATGAGTTCCGTAGTTAGCAGTGATTTTTCATTTATTATATTTCTGCAATTCATTGAAAGGATCATGTTCATGTTTTAGCCTTTATTTTCTGAACAAACTAGGTTGGTAATTACCCCATTCTTCCACATTGTGTCCTCATCACACGAAGATTGAGGGGACATCATAGATATAGATTGAATTAATGTATTTTTGGAGTGAATTTAGTGTTCAATACCACTCACGGTAATTTTTCCTCTATAGCTTAACGTTTGTATCGTTTTTTAAATTGGATTTGATCACGTAAGTTTCCATTTATAGTTAAATTTTCTTAGCCACGTCCATAATTTCATGGCGTGGACGGAGAGATCTAATTTTTCAATGATCCCCTCAATGCAAATGATATAATCATCGTTGATAGTTTTTACTAGTTTTTGTTTCATCTCTTCATTAACAGCCTGATGGCTTATATCCCCCTCTCTTTTCAGCTGCTACCGTTCCATTGTCTCTATTCATATTTACAGCCATTTTTATTGTTTAAATTTTAATTCTGAGGGTATTCTACACTTCTACTAGTGATAGCCCTTCCATTATCGTTAATTTTACTATGACTTGGCCTCAATCTTCTGGGATATTTTTATAACTTCTCAGAACATTACAGGTCAATTACTAACGCGCAAAATACAAATTCTAAGACGACCGCATATTAAACAAATATTTTATGATTGCTTAAACTTATAAAATGAATATTTAAAATTCTCATATCCTAATTTAATTATTAAACAATTAGGTTCTTATTATCTGTCCTAATTTTTATCAATTACTACATTATCGCCAATTTGAAAATCTAAATGATATTGAAGAAAATAGAATTGACTCCTCGAGGCCTCTAGAGCCTATAAGACTCATCCTTTTCTAATAATCCAGCAATTAGATTTCCTATACTCTTTTATTCAAACATCAATCTGGGTCATTGTTTGATAAGAGAATGGTAATTGTGATTGGAGCTAGAGCTTTAATATTAAATGAATAAATTCATGTATCATTAAAAATGTTTAACTGAAAAATGGAGAAGGGTTAAAGCAGTAAATGCCTCCCACTTGATGTTAACATGGCATTTTTCAACACTAAATAAATTGTTGAATTTTAAAATAATCCACATGGATTTGTTTTTTAACATCATCTCATTGTGATGATTACTTAAAACATCTTTCTTTTTATACCTCATGAAAGCGAAATTAACTAACAACAAAATTCTTTTAAGTGTCTAATATGCACCGAGAGCATTCCAACTTATTCACCTGAATTCGTGGATATGGGAATTAATACATCTTAAAAGATTCCCCTCATATTTCTTACAATTTGACTCTTAACAGAAAACCACATCCATTCTACATTTTTTATGTCGGCTTCTGTCCAACCGTGAAGATTTTCTGAATGGTTAACAGTCTGACGGTGAATTCTCAGCCAGAATTTATAATATTTTAGGCTGTTTACTGGTCACTTCATATCTTTGCACAGTTATGAACGTAACTTCAGATCGGTGTAATGAAAAAATGCTGAGTCTCTTATTTTACCCTAAAGAGCTTGACTTGACCCACATTGTATTGAATTTGGTTATCTTTAAGCATTCTTTTAGTTTGAATATCCAAAAAATCGATACTTCCACGCCACAATTTCTGTCTAAATGACCCCTATCATCGTTATTCATTCGTCTTTATTCTTTCCTATTTGTTCTTATGACATTTGAGGCCTCTTGAAGTTTCTTGCCGAGAATATAGATTTCTGTCACTTAGGTAACTTTTATCTATTTAAACCACATATATGGGCTTTTCACCAACAGTAAGTACTTCTATTTCTCAGAGTATGAAGTTTGTCTGGTGAGGTAAGGGCTGTATTTGCATAATCGACTACAATAGTTGAACTAATCGATGATGATTGTTTCAGATTTTCCTAACATCGTAAAATAAGGAATTATGAGGGATGAACTTAGTATTTTATCTTTACCCCATCTCAAAACGACAAGAATCTATTTTTATTTTATGATATACTGGTTTATTACCTCCACTTCAATGTGGATAAAATCTTTGTTAACCCTTCTTGCAACAAATGTTTTCTTTTTTTAATTCTGAGTTTCTCGTTTGCGTGCTTGGAATAATCGTGGTCGAAGGTTCTAGCAGTTTAAATCTTGGAAGAATAACCTTTTTCTTTTGCAGCCAAAACACCAATAATCAAGCCACAAGGAACGAAATAATTTTAAAGGTTTTGATGATTTAATATCATTCGACAAAAATTTTTTACAACCGCATTTAAATACGCGTTTAAGGTCTTTATAAGTGACAAGGTGGTTTCTACTATGTATTTTCAACTGAACGAATAATTTCGTTTTTTAAGCTAGTTGTTATTTAAAGTTCTGTCATTACTTCCATGAAATATTTAGATGGGAATTATTCTATTTAGCGGATTAAATTTCAAATAAATCGACCTCGTGCAACAGATAATTAGGTTTAGGAATACCGGGAAGGTGGCTGTGAGAGGTTTGTTTCTTATGTTTATGGACGACGAAATTACATGACAAAACTTGTTTAAAACACGAGTCCACTCTCTCATTAGTTTTTTGGTTCGTTTTCAATCATATGATTATCGTATTTTACACGATTCGTACCTACCAGTATTTTTCAGGTTCGACTGCTTAAATCATTTTTGAGCTATTCAGAGTTCTGAGTAATTTCACTCTTGAGGCTGATTTTTTCATTCAGATGAAGCGATCGAAGTTTTATTTATGAAGGTAACAATGTAGAATCGATCAAGTTACTTGGTAAACGTAAACCTAAGCCAGTATATTTACCCATACTGTTCAAATACTCTTTACGAAGTCTAAATCAAATGTAGGCTAGCTTAAACCACGATGCATACATATGACTGTCATTCATGAAACCAGCTAAAGGTTAAAACCTTAAGAAGAGGTTGATATCATAGGTTTAGTAAATTTTCAGTCTCCGTGATATTAATTGCGATGATATATTCATAATGCTGTATCGAGATTATGGTTTTCGAGATAAGTAGAGCAAAGACTGTTTGCTCGTTTAATTGCACCAGTTAGGCATAACCGATTGGCCGAATGATTTTTGTGATCTAGTCAAAGATAATAAAGTTCCGAAGAGCGAGACCCCTACGAATATTTTAAATGGGGTTGAAAAGACCAGCAGTTTGATATCGATAATGAATCTGAATTATCCTATGTTTTAACTCTACTGTAAAAGAAGTATCTTCAAAAAATAGCTGACCTTTTTTCTGTTTCAAAAGAAATAAAAAAATCTTATGGTAGAATTATATCATTGGGTATGTTTGTTTACGAAAAGTGTTTTGTGAAATCTGAACATTTTGTAAATGCTTACTACGACCAATGAAATTATTTTACTGTCTGCTATAGATGCCGACAGGTCGCATCAACATTTCTTGATGTTTTAAAAACTGGTGGAATATTTGAAGTGATCTGAATGATGAATGAAAGTCCAATTTACTGGTTAATAAAGTTAACTCTAACTTATGATGGAAATCACCAGGCTGTTTCGTGATAACTTCAAAGCGCATCGATGATTGAGAATAAAAAAGTTTAGTTCATCCAAATCTTAAATGAACAACATCACAACTTCTATCGATTTTCTGGATATATCGAGACGTCAATCATACATGAAAATTTTCTCACTCGCGCTTTTATTAACATATTCATGCATTGAAGAAGTTAATTTAGATCTAAACGTTGAAACTTGTCAATTGTATTTTCTGTGATTTGTTACACTTCATTATGTAGAATTTTGAAAATTATCATTATTGCATCCTCCACCCTTTCCAATGACACAATCTCATATTTTTTGTGTTGAAAGTAAGCCGGTATTAGATTAATGAAGTTGAATTATCCTCTCATTTTTCAAAAAATTCTGGCGATTCTCGAAGAGGATGATGGTTTGATGTTTTGGACTGAGTGGACCTAAAACAATGCTTCTACTTCTATTATAAGCTCCGGGATAGTGATACGTTGCAGGTATTCTTATAATTTTTGAATAGCTTCTATTCTAGAAATTCAAGCTGTTGAATTAGGTTCATGAGTCAGATTTGTTGAGATTAGCCGAAACCCGTAAACCCAAGTACACAAAATACCATCCTCAATTAAATCGAAAAAAAAGGCTCATTTAATATTCAAATGTGATTGAGATAGCCCTCGTTTGGATGATAGAACGGATACTCACCTCATAATTGGATTGTGGTTGTAGATGATTGTAGAAGAGGGTATTCGTTTAAATGCGTTCTACAAAATCCAAACTAAATATTGGAGTTTTAAATTATTTATTTTTTAAATCTTGTGTCACAAAAATCGAAATATGTTGCTTTGAAAAATAAATAATCGGATGTAAAATTTAGTTCAATTTAACTAAAATAAATTCACTGGTTCGGATTTGTGGTGAACATTTTATCTTTATGGTAGAACCTTTTGAGGGTCAATGTTGGCAGAACAACATTTCAAAATCCTTCAGGAATAAATCGCATAGTATTTTGACTCGAATTAGTGTCTTTAGATCATCTGAATCATCATGGAAATCACGTTTTACTTCAGTATATATCAAATCAGAGAAATTATGGACAAGAAGACAAATATCAGGAACATGACAGTGATTGCACATGTCGATCATGGCAAGACAACACTCACAGATTCGATTGTTCAAATGGCTGGTATTATTTCAGAGGACAGGGCAGGTGAGAAGAGATTCACAGACACAAGAGCAGACGAACAGGAGAGATGTATCACAATCAAGCCAACGGCCGTCTCCATGTATTACGAGTTGGGGGGGGACGAACTCGGAAGTATGCGTGACCGTGGCATCAAGTTCCAAGGTAACGGGTTCTTAGTGAACCTTATTGATTCTCCTGGTCACGTCGACTTTTCTTCTGAAGTGACTGCAGCTCTTAGAGTGACTGATGGAGCGCTCGTTGTGGTGGACTGCGTTTCCGGAGTCTGTGTACAGACCGAAACTGTACTAAGACAATCATTGGCTGAACGTGTGCGCCCCGTACTGTTCATGAACAAACTCGATCTGGCATTGATGACTCTAAACATGACGGCAGAAGACATCTACATTTCTCTGTCCAAGACAGTCGAAAACATCAATGTCATCATATCTTGCAACTCTGATGTTGATTCACCGATGGGAGAGTTGATGGTCGATCCCAGTAAGGGAACTGTTGGATTCGGGTCTGGGTTGATGGGCTGGGCATTTGACATTCCAACTCTGGCTCGGATGTATGACAGAATCATGCGAAAGCCAGATACGACTCCAGAACAATCGAAGGCGAACGTACAGAAGTTGTGTGAGCGAATGTGGGGAGATTGGTTCTACAACATGAAGACCAACAAGTGGAGCCAAACGAAGAAGGAGGGTTATGTCCGCGGCTTCACGTGTCTTTTCCTTGAACAAATTATCAAGGTCGCGAAATTTTGTGAAGAGACCGGTTCTGATCCGGATCTGGAAAAACTTCTATCAAGAATGGCTCCCAGCGTGAGAATCACCGAGGACGTAAAGGTGATGGAGCCAAGAAAGAAGTTCAAATACATTATGCACAATTGGTCACCGGCGGGCAAGGTGCTCCTCGCCATGATAATCAACCATCTTCCCAGCCCCGACATTGCTCAAGCATATCGGATGGAACTTCTGTACGAGGGTCCAAAGGATGACCAGGCTGCCATCGCTATCAAAAACTGCGACGTGAATGGTCCACTCATGATGTACATTTCCAATATGTTCCCAGCTCCGGACAAAGGTCGGTTTTATGCATTCGGACGTGTGTTTTCTGGTTCAGTTACTGCAGGCCAGAAAGTTAGAATCATGGGACCAAACTTCGTTCATGGAGAGAAAACGGACCCGTTTGAGAAGCAGCTTCAAAGAGTAATGGTCATGATTGGAAACAGGCCGTTTTCCATAAACGACATCCCCTCCGGTAACATATGTGCTCTCGCAGATGTCGACCGATTCCTGCTAAAATCTGGGGCAATTTCAACGGATCCAGCACCGCATAACTTGAGAGTTATGAGATTCAATGTTTCTCCCGTCATCCATGTCGCTGTTGAGCCTAACAATGCATTAGATCTTCCGAAATTGATTGGTGGGTTGAAGCAATTTATCATAATCAGATCCAATGGTTGTTTGCCAATCCGACCAAAGCAGTCCAAACATAATTGCTGGGACAGGTCAACTTCATTTTGAGATCTGTCTCAAGGATTTGGAAGAGTACGCCGGGATGAAGATCAAAAAGTCAACCCCAGTTGTTACATACAAGGAAACGGAATTAGTGACTTCACCCACATGTCTCTCTAAATCTCCAAACAGGCTCATTCGTTTATACCTTGTCACTGAGCCAATGTCGACGGAGTTGGCAAAGGAGATTTACGACGGATTTTTCGTTCCAAGAGGTGATATCAAAGAACGAGCAAGATATTTAAGTGGAAACACGACTGACGTCGAGGATGATAGAAAAACTTAGGCCCTTCAGATACGATGGTATAAGTCAGAGTCTTCTTATTTATTACTGTTGGGAATACAATGCCTTAACGAAATACAGCACATTTTAGTTGATAGGTTTAAAAAAGTAACCATGGAAGGACCTGTAATCTTAGATGTTTCGAGGTGTCAAATATTGTTTTCAGGGCACTGTATTTTGATCACATCGCTGCTTTATGATTGTACAGATATTACGAAGAATCATTTATTCGGTATTCACCAAGGTTCTATCAGCACAATTCCTTTCATGACCACCATACTCTCGACCAAACTCTGTTCCAAGACTCAAGTTAGTCTTAGAAACTGTGGTTAGACCCTTCCAGGCTCGATTTTCCATAATTTGAACAGATTTCTAAGTATCCAAAGTTCCAATATCCTAGACTTATCTTTCGTTTTAGATTCGACACAGCAAGGTATTTCAGATTACCAAATCCACCAACAAAATCCGCTTTGAATTAACGTCCTCTCTTTTGTTTTCTTTTTATTTTCATAAATGTAAACCGTCATCGGTCCTTCAATACTTTCTCTTCACCGGAAAAAAACGTTGATGCAACTATTTTAAAAAGTATAGAGAAAATATTTCACTTAACTTCAGTAAACATTTTACAACCAAAACTTAACCGTTAACTTTTTAGGACACGATCTAATTTCTTTTGGCTTTGTGTTCTATTCTCATCATTCTAAAGTAGGTTTGTTCCCGGATTTCAATGGATAGCTCATGAAATGCATTCGATCCGAACCGGCGTTGGATGATTCATCTACCGATTTTTCATAATAATTAATGAACCACTTCTAACAATCGTCTTTCGCAACATGCTGTATCTAGGTCATGTTTAAAGTCTGCATTAATGAAATGAAAACAAATTTAGTGTAAAAATCGGTCAATAAACGATTAATCGTCAGCCGATTCCAAGATTTTTAAATAAATATATATAGTGGTGAATTTTTCAATAAAGTTGAACTGATCGAAATTTTAAATTTCGTTTAAAGAATCTGTTTATAATTGAATGCTGACTGCGAATGTCGATAAAAACAGCTATTATACATTTCGTGAACCATCTTGTTTTCAAACCACAACTGTGCACATTTTAAGTAATTATCCAACGGTTACGATAAATCTTCTGGAAGGTGGTTATGAGAAGATCCTTTGAATATCATGAGATGTTATTTTTGTGATTTGATCTATCACAGATGAGGCATTTCAAATCTCCGAAAATTAAATTATGTATCCATTTGAGTACGATCCTAGTAACATGTGCCTAGCAAATGGGGACATGTGATATATCTCCTGCTCTTAACGTCCATGATGACTCTAAACAAACGGGCCATTCGCTTTAAAAATATAGATTCTGAAGTATATATTAGTTTTCTAACTTGTCTGGTTCTTCTCGACTGCACAACGGCGTCGTTTTTAGGAACTTATGGGCATTTTTGTCATATGCATCACGTCTCCCTTCACCGAAAAAATGAATGTAAACTTTTTAGATTAACTCATTCACTCATGCTCCCTGTTTTAGCGTAGAGCGTGTTATCCACAACAAAAATATTTTAAAGAGCCCATCAAAACACCAATTCTTATTTTCCCTTTCGTTACTTCCTCGGCATAGACTTTGCGTGTGACATATAAAATATTGCATATACCCCATCTCATTGCGTTTTTCCTCGTTGTTAATGTTTTTCAGAGTTCTCCTTTTAGCATCGGTCGATATATCTTATTTTCAACCGTAAATAGTTCATAAAATGATTATTCATTTTTCAGTTCGAAAGGTGTCTAGTTCAAGATACGACGAAAAGAGCCACCGAGCCTCGCTTTAATTATCTTAATTTCTTCACTTAAGCTACATCTCTAAAACCAAACTTATGGTAAAGCTAATTTATTCTCCCACTCCATTACAAGTTGGATTACAGTTTAAGGTAAAATTTGGTGATTTCCGCGCTTTGCCAACATCAACTCACACTTACATGAGGTATATTTTTTTCCCTGATTTGAATTATAATTTTTTGAAATTCAAAAGTTTCTACCAATATTTTTCCATTAACAAACAGGTGTTTTCTGTAGCTGGCTGTTTTATGAGTATTGCACTTGAGTATATTATGCAAATATCGGTCAGAAATAGAATCAAAAACTTATTTTTCAAGGTCATTTATAAAATTTTTGGCTATCATAAAGCCGAATAATATCCGACTTGATTATCCTGAAATGAGTTTCAGAATTTCTCTTGTTAATTTGTCCTTTCGCAGCTTAAAATTTTTTGTTATTGGCACAATATACTGCATTTTAAACACAATATCATTTTTTTGAAAGCCTAATAGACTTATGCATGCCGTCAAAATTCAGATTAAGCCTTTCATTTCTTGGATGTCTCAGATCATCAGTAATTTCTCCGACGAAGGCGATGTCATATTTCCTAGGAATGATCAAGTTATTATTCTCATCAAATTTTGTCAAGTATACGTGAATTTGTTTTGTACTTGAATGCCGTATTACTCCTTCCTGTTGCTATTTTTGTCTCTTAATAATAATATTTGTATCCGTTATTCTAATGGATAATATAAATTGTCCACGTTTCGTATGCTGCTTGATTTAATTACCCAAACTGAAGTAACAGCTCTTTTTCTGCATTCACAGATAGTAGCATTTGAAATGGTATGTGATATGGCTTACTGACGTTAACCTTCAGAAGATTTATGAAAACAATATCATTTTGGCCAGGGACCAGTATACCTACCTATATGTAGATTTATATTCTCCACTTAAGTAACCATGGCCTGAATATCGCATTTGTTTCTCTGTTCTGTATCTTATAAGTGGGACTATTTTTTCTTTTCGAGGAATACTTATTCGGTTTTATCAAATTTGATGAGAGAAAATGATTTTGCACTGATCCTTATATCTTTCCTGTTTAAATCAACGATTGCTTTGTCGTCGAAGAGCAAATCAACACCTAAGATCATTTGTTTCTTCAATTGTTTCTAAATTTATCGGTTTTATGGAAACGAGAGTCCAACTCAATTATTGGAGAAGATAGTGACCATTCCTTGGTCTTTTACCATCGTATTGTTAGCACATATAATTTCATAGCTTTTTCAATTAAGAATAGTAGATCCCACTTCTTTTGTCCATCCTGTAGACATGTGGATATAATTCGATTCCATACCCACTAAGGCAGGTATACAACCTCAATCTGTCTTCACATGTAATCAATTGAAAAAATGCAAAATTTTTACACAAAAGTTGTTGTTTCTCTCCATTTCCTATTTTCCATATGATTTTGAATTAATTTCTCGTGGTTCAGCCTTAGGTTTGTTGAAACAAACGATCGTGAATGAGTATAAATAAGATCGACAATACGAGCAATGTCCACTGTATCATTGGTTAGTATATTCCTTCATTGTGCTCACATCTTGGCCTCTTGGTTTTATGTAGGTGTTTCTTTTTGAAGATTACTGCTAAATATTTTTATTTCGTTCATCTTTGGCGACACGCGATTCAATATCCATGATACGATTTATTATTTCCTTCGTTGTTATGATTATCAATTTAACCAGTACAATAGTTGTAGTTTTGTATGAACCAAAAAAAAGTTTTTCGATTCTGTTCTATCACTTTCTTTTATCTTTTGCTAGTGGCAAATTTAGAGTCTATTTCAATTATTTCATGATGATAGTCTCTAATGTAGCAATATTCGTCCTGTCTAATCGTCTTCAGTTTTTGGAAAATTTTCATCGAGCTGGATGTTTGGAATCTGTGGTCATAGGGTGTTTGGTCATTATTCTGGCGTTTTGCTTTCATCCATTATGGGTGATATCTGACGTCACATATGAAAAAGCATTTTCTTTGAGCTTTCGCCGACCTAATCATATCGCACAATCGACAATTTAAAGCTCTAAACCCATGCTAACAGGCCTTGCTTATTCATTTTAGAAAGCAGTGAACAATAATTCCACAAAAGATGTAATATTTCGTGAACAATTTTTTCCATTAGATGCTTCTTGATTTTACAATATTACTGCTATTTTTGACTGAGAATGTTTTATTCATTCTGTTAGAGTACACTGCGGAAAAAATCTAACATTTTTGAGCCTTTACTATACATTAAAAACAATTCAATCAATAAATTAAAAAATTAAATGCACTAAATATGTTCATGAGATATTCTAAATAGGACAAATTGTTCGATTTTTTGCTTATAGCTATAGTTTAATTTGTAATGTGATATTTTCCTCCTCTTTGACTTTGAATATCTGAATTAAGAAGAGATGTGTTGGTTTTATGATCGGTCAAAGAGTTGTCTAATTTGTGAGCATTCAGGTAGGAAAATATATATTTGGGTTACTAGAAGATACCATCAATGAATACGCTTCATTCCATCCTTCAATATTGTTGTTTGTTCTTGGGAGAGTATATAAAACTAACCATTAACTCCATGGTGAAATTTCGAAGAGTGGGTTAATTCAAACTTGTTTACTTAAGCATATGATAAATATATCTTCAAAATATGCGAGAAAATCTGAAAAAAATGGCAGTTGCTCGAATGGCATTATTGAATCCTTTTTCAATTAGTAGTAGCTTACGACTGTGCCAATCGAACAAAACGCAAGAGAAGCGAACATTTTTGAATTTATTTCGAATGCTTTCGGCATTATTACAGGGAGATACAAATCCCTGTCTTTTAATGCATTTCTATCCACACTTGGAAAAGTGAAAGAAACAGCCGGTTAAGGTTTTTGATAGATAAATTCTCTTAAAGCTATGAATTGATGCCAATTCAAAGTCACAAACAGCAGTAGATGCTGTAAGGTTAACGAGTCCGTTGATTCTAAATCGCATCTTATTATATATTCCTTCACTCTTTTTTTTGCATTCGAATAAAAGACAAAGGAATAAATTTTTGATTGTATATCCGATGAATGACGTATACTTGATAAAATTTTCATGGGGAAGTTTTTAAATAGCCATCAAAATATAACGTGTGCATAAGGCCAAGTCTCATAGACAATATAATGAAACGCTCTCCGCTTGAGTCCTCGTTTTCATATGCTAAAAATCGTTGAGTAAGGAGTGATATTTTAAACTCCTCGTGCATCGATTAATCCTGTTCCGATATAGGTCAATCGATAATATATGTTATTTCGGCTTTCGGATGTATTGGATTTTTCGTTTTTGGGAACTAACTTTGGAATAAACGACGATACTTCTAAATTTGTGCTTGTGATAGATTCTGCAATTATAGATCGTGGGGTATTCGAGTCGTAACAGTTCAACTTCTCATTTTTGTTTCGACTTTACGTTTCAAATGGTTTCCAGGATTTTATGCATGAGTATGGTTGGAAGGAGATGTCGCTATAACGGTATAGCTATTATTCGTTTTCACTCTTTTTCAGAAAAAAATCACTGATACAACGTGAATTTGTAAAATTTCCAGTTTTCAGAAAATAGTCTTTCCGATGATTGACCCTTTAAGATTATGGCGAGTTTTTCTTTTTATGTTGTAATGATTTCCAACTGAAAATTATTTAAATTGAACGAACAGAGAATTAAAAAATTTGGCAAGGCTTTACTAGTCAAGAGCTAAAATAAATAAATGTTACTCTTAGAAATTATGAAGTACCCACTGACAGCGAAATTCCAATCAATATATGGTGTTTTATTGATTGTTCTTAATCTCGACAATGTTCATTCATTTGTATGTCTTGACCTCCAGTTTGGTCCATCATTATATCAGATCAGACAAAAGACAGGATCCAAGATAAATTCTGGTAAACGATTTTTAAATCTACAATCCAGCTATCGTTGATCGCCTATACATCGTTTAGCTATAATTATAGAGATAATATTCCTATTTGAATATTGTAGCCTTAAATATGATCTAAAGTTTACTGTCACCTTCAAAAGCAGAGAGATTTGGGTATTTAAGGGTTCTTTTTGATTCCTGTCTCCTTTCTGGTTCAATCCCCGTCAGAGTATAGACATCTACTCTTACTGATCGTTAAGAAAGTGAATAATTTCTCAGAAATATAGAGGAATCAAATTATAGATAAAGTTTCCTCAATTTTGATTTACATGATAATTTTTCGCAGAAAAATATTCTTAAAAATCAAATGATTATACAGATGTAACCAATTTACGTGATATTACGCAACTCCATATTTTCAAGCTGTAGCTCTTCATATTCTCTCAGAATCGCAATTAATGGGATGAGAGATAAAATTCAATTAAGGCTCAATTTTCTCGAAGTATTGATAAATTTTTGTGGCCAACGTCTACCCACAAACAGTGCAGACAATCCCTAATCTTACCAGAAGCATGGTCAGTCACTCCTTGTAAAAATGTATCATGTAATTTAAGGACAAGTCATTCTGTTCACACAGTCCACAATACACTCAAATGAGTCATGACAAGTGGCGTTAGCTTTCGAGTATTTGGAGTCAAGTTATTTCTCTAAGAAGGCCATGAAATATGATGAATTCCACATATTAAGATTACTAATTTTTAATCATCATTATCCCCGCTCTTCTCCCATCTAGGGCCAAAGAAAAACCAAATAATCTCATTTCAAATTCAGTAGATGTTTTGTGAGCTCATCGAACATTGAGTCAATTCGCCGAATTAAAAATATTCTCAACAAAATTAATAATTAAAAATTGTACCTCATCTTCGGTCACATTAGGGGAACACGGCTAAATATTTCTCTAAACTCGCTATTTGAAAAAGACTCAACGGATTAAGCATGGCCGAAGGCAAATGAAGATTTACTTCTTTGTTGCTATTTTATATAGTTTTTATTACTTTTTTCTATCAGTTTTATCCCTTCTCTAGTATTTTCATACAGTCCTAAATCTTCATTTTGCCCCCTTATTTGGAGATTTCTACTGTAAGTTCTCTGTTTGTTTCTTGTGTTGTTTTAGATTATATTCTTTTGATACATCGATCATTCCATGACAAAGTTATCATGCTGCTTTATTTTATATAGTAACAACGAAATTTTTGTTCATCTATTCTTCGTTAACACTCACAATATTCATATTCGATTTGAATTTAATTAGTAGGTATTGTGGGATCATCGCGTGACGTCATTAAGAGAACAAAACTGAATTTTATTACGGACATCGACAAATGTGATTGACATACTGTAACATCTTTCTTCTCTCAAAAGATCGGCTTGTGTATGGTTTTAAACTGGTAAAATGTCTCGTGGTATCCTTCCCCAATAGATTTACCACACAAATTGCATCGCAATTTCTCTTGATGACTTTCCAGGGGCCGGTTTAAATACATGCCAGTTTGGTATTCTTTTCTATTTTAACCATTCCATCTTGTCACCTTTATAAGGTTTGCCATATATTTTCAAACCGTATTTCGTTTTTGCTTGTAAAAATAATCGTGAAGATTTTTAAATGTAGGGTGACTAGGAGGCAATGCCAGATCGATTGGGAGGCTCACTTCTCTTCCAAAACTGCAAAATAATTGTCATACCAGTTGATGGATGCTTGAATGATCTGTAGGAAAGTAGTAGTTTTTGTAAAATTGAATCCCAGTCTTCAACATTTTCTACCGGTGTATAGATCATCTTGATGAGTGATTGATTGAATCTTTCGACTCATCCGTCTGACTTGACGATAAGGCGAAGTTCAGGTTTTTGTAATTCCAAAACTTTAACAAAGAGAGCGAAATAGAGCGGAGTCAAAGTTTCTTCCTTGGTCAGCGTGGATGAACTCGAGGCAGCCGAAATGGCATATAATACTGTCAATCAATAGTTGTGCCACTGTTTGAGCCTCGATGTTTCGTGTTCCGAAAGCTTCAACCCATTTGGAGAAATAGTCAGATAACACGATTACCCATTTTGAATGTAAGGAGTGGACCTAAAAAGTCTATTCCGATTCTCTGGAATGGATATCTGACATATGATGGCATAAGTTCCTACACTCTCTTTTTGTTGGGATTATTGTACACACTGTATTTGTTTCAAGAGTAACGCCAGTTTTTCACATTCGCTTTAATATTTTTCCTATAAAATCGTTTGATAGACTCTGTAAGCGTTTTAATCAGAAAAAATGTCCTCATTTCATGAGATTATCATGCAATCTCTCCAAAGCTAATGAAACCATGTTTCTCGGTACCATTATTCGAAGATATTTCTTGTCTGAAGAATATTCCCGGCAGAGTAAATCGTTGGACACAAAAATTATTCCTTAAAAGCCATAAATTATCAGTTGTTTTGTCAATTCTAGGTAACGGTACTTGTTCTTGTCAGTGACATAATTTAACTTTCTATAATCCACACACATGCGATATATGACATATTTTATCTTTGGCATGACAACGTTAGCCAAATCGATATTTCTAGGTTGAATTAACCCGTTTTTTAATGGTTCTTCGATGATCTTATCTAAATATAAACGAAGGTTGAATGGGATACGTCTCAGTGAGTGCTAGATTGGATTTCATTGCTGGTTATAATCCTATGCATGCCGCTTCTCGAATGCGAGTCAGACATATCCCCGTTGTCAGAGAAAACTTCACGAATACTATTTGTAATAATATCGAGTTCAATGCATTTTGTTTGGCTTCGGGTGGTTTCAGCAGTGCCGTGTCTGAATTATATTATTATAGAATTGCTTTGAGAAATTGTCTTTGCCTCGATTGAGTTTGGTTTAGCATTACCCAATGTAAAAGGCTGGTTCTGAGAAGTCGATTACACATCTGAGCATATTAAAGAAATCGAATCCTATTATCATATTTGATAGCGCTAGTCACTAGAAAATGGTGAATAAACGTCTCTCCATCGAAGACTAAATTTCCGCTGGCCGTTCCAACAATTATCATAGAGATATAATCTTCTGGTAGTATAGGTGACTTGTCAATAAAGGGATGAGTTCTGCAATTGTAGCTTCCATGTAAATGATGAGTGATCTATATTATGAATTTAGATTCACTCATGTCAATTAAATTATCTCTGAAACTCATCTGGAATTGCTGAAATAGCTCTTTATGATGGTATATGTTGGTTCTAAGTTCACAATATTTAGTCAACGATCCTCTTACCATCTTTCTTAAGAAAATTAGGTAAAAGTCAAGAACACTACCGGGAGTTTTGGCTCCATATTCAAATACTTCAAAGGTCTAATAATATAACCCTCAAGCCTTTTTTTTAATTATCATGGGAAGTAGGATTTTTTTGTACATCAATGTTTTACTTTATCTTACCGCGCGTGCGCACATAGTGTATGTTTATGATGTTTTCATTGAAATTTCTATTATATAACTGCGCCGAGACAAAAAAAAGTTATAAGACCACAAAGAATTTTTTGTTTGGGTATATAATGACATTTTTGGATGAGTAGATCATTTATCATATTTTTTTTTGAAATGATTTTTTTTGTTTAACCTTGGTCTGTATACTTTTGATTTAATTTTCCGGGGAAAACACTTCATATTCTTACCAGACACAGCCCAAAAAATACTCATTCATAATTAATTATAATTTGTTAAAAAGAGTACTTATCAAAAGTAT
>JWZT01005643.1:0-10857 GCA_000827895.1 Thelohanellus kitauei | reverse complement strand
TAATGGTAAACACTAAACTAACCTCTCATCTACGTTAGGGTTATCGATTTGATTTAGTGGAGTTGTATTCACTGACAACTGGGTATAACTAATGTCTAAAATCCTTTCAAAATTATCATTTAAATTAAATTAAACAGAAATAAATTAAAATTTTATAAACTTACCAAGTTGATTTAAAAAGCCGCCGCGTTATAAACAAGCCGCACCAAATTGAACTGCCGAAAACCCAAACTGACCTAAAAACCCTGTAATTATTTTTCGCTTAGCATGAGAATTCCATGTAAAACATATTTAAAATCTTATTTCATATCACCAGCAACTCCCATAAATGTAAGGTTATCTCGATCAACTCCTTAACTTTATTATTTCATTTATTCCCCTAAACGACATCATCCGATGTCAGCCTTATTATTCAGACTACGTGATTTCAGGTTAGGGCTGTTTTATCAATTGTACAATTACCTCACAGCAGCTCTCGTATCCTTGGTACCATTTAAATCAATCTTCCCACCTTAAAAATATCTTAAAAAGCTTACCAAATCAGAAGCAAAATTGTTCATTCGATCGAAACTACATCGCATGAAGTCACGTCTTCTGACTTGGACTGCTTCCAAAGAAACATGGTAAAATATAACACCGGATGTTATTTCGTGTGGGAAAATCCTGCTAAGAATTTAAAATAGTTGATTTTTGCCTCCTAATATTCATACATTTTTAAAAACAGTGGCTGGTTTGATCTGTACACTTTATTTTTAGGAGTAAAAATCAACAAACCAAATTTAAATAATTTTTTTACTATATTTAATGAAATAGAAAAGTGAAGAACATGATCGGGAAACCTTATAAACGTCCGATTTGAAAAAATGATCCAACTACAATCGGAATTAGGAATGATTTTACGAATATAAAAAAAGTAATCTTATGAAGAGAAATATTTTTGAGACGATGTGGGCTTAGTCTGCATGCGATTAAAATTAGATCGATCACTAATTGACACACAGCCAGTTATTAAAGTATCATATATTCTTTATGAGAAAATATTTATTGTGTAGTGAACAGGTACTGTGCAATTAACAAATAAATAAACGGCAGACCTTTACCAGAGAGAGTTTTTTGCGGCACAGTCATCTCCGTTTACGTGCCCCCTGTTTTGCCCACACTATGCTTAAGTGCACGTTTTTTTCGGGTCCCGAGATAATGCATTTAACCGATGTTGATTGTATATTGAAAAAATCTTCGACATATTGAGAAAAATATTTCACCCAATACTCAACATAGTTATCACGGTAAATTTTAAAATTAAATAAGCCGTTGATAATTCCTGATTGTTTCATCGATAATGGTCAAAATGGTATTTATCACCCTATTCGCCTTTCCTTCACCCAATAGAGAAAGTCTTTTCAAAATGTAAGAGATGTTAAAAGTAATGATGATGAAAACGATTTGGAGACATTCAATCACCGGGGTTTGCAATCAAAACCATGAAATACGACAATTCTTATTGCGCATCTAAATATTCATGGTTATAAATAAAAATATTTATCACCAATTTTATCGCTGAATAATAAATGTCAGCGTTCTCTACACAAAATATCAAAATAATCAACTAATATAATTCAGAGCTTTTATAATATCGTTAAAAATTACCATAAAATTACAGGTGCGCAGTCAGAATCGCCATCTTTCACGGTTTTGACTATAAAACGCTGTATATTTAAGATATTTTAACATCTTTAACAAGACTCGATTTAACGGTTTATTCACCATATAGTAAAATTCCTTAAAGCTTTTAAACGACGAAATTACCTAGAACTAACCAATATTTCTTTTATCAAGTATTTATTTCACATATCGTAAATTTATCATATACTAAACTTCATTAAAAAAGATTAGTTAAAAACACTGATTTAATCATATGAGCGTATTAAGCGGACGTCAGGGTAAACACATTACGACCACTCAATTCAATCTTTATCAGTAAAGTACAAAAAACTCTGCATTATTCAGTTTTTATTGTGTAAAAATTGATGGTTTCGCCTGGGCATTTTGTTAAAATGGAATTCGAATCTTTTAAAAAGGTTCAACCTGGAAATAACCTAGTACATGCTTTAATGACTAGATAAATTAGTTTCTAGTAAAACTAAACACTGCAATCGATTATATAGAGCCAAGGACAGTGAATTTTCAGGCCATATGATATAACTTTGGAGAAAAGATGAGTCCAAATGGACTTGAGTTGAACCTTCGAACCATTGTTGTTCACCTAGATATCAATGGATCGACCAATCAGCTCTGTTGTCCTTCGTTGATATGATACATATTATATGTTCAGCATTAGCATGATGGAACTTCAAGCACGTTGTGGATATTATTTAGAGGATTCAGGGAAAAGTAAATATCAAGTAAACAGGCTCGTTATGTGTCGCCGTTTTTCGGATTTTATGGTGTAATCGTGTTTTATTCTCCCAAACAGGAAAATATTATTTTTTGTGTGTTATAGTTCAACGTAAGAAAATAATTAAGGGTTTTCGGTAATTCTGCATATTAGCTACCTGTTACAGATCTGACAATTATATAGCCGATGGGGTGAATCTTGATGCGCAAACTATGAATGTGGAAAAAATAGCCGTCGGACTCAACTCAGTAATGAAATAATGACCATTCTTTTCGAAACAAGATCAAAGAGCCGAGTGTATCCGAAGAGGATTAGTGTTGAAAGTTATGAAAATTTAATGGTCTTTTAGTCGACAAAACATTTTTAAGCTTAGAGACATTAAAAAACAGTGATATATCGAAATATTCGTTTTGTTATCTTATATCAAATTTATATGCCAGATCCAGTATTTTATTCAAAACTATGCCGTCGTAAGAAATTATTGATGGTGTAACATTCTGTCTCATTATAAAATGCTATTTTGAGTCTTAAATTTATGAGCTTTGAGACGAACCATTTTTTTAGATCGAGCTGTAAATATAATAAAAAAAAATGACAAAATAATGCTACAACCTCGAATTAACAAATATTTTTACGAGGGCGGATAGAGGGATTAAATTGTCTTAAAGAATTGATGTACTCGATCTATTGTCATAGGATACTTCCTTTTAAAAATAAACTCAGCAAGATATCTATCTGTGTGGTGCTGTCTTGTACCATATCTCGGTATTTTAGATCGTACATCTCGCCAGACTCTTTAGATTTCGTTTGTATGGGCCCCTTTATTATGGTCAACGAAGTTTACGGAATGATTTATTCATAGGTTTCAAATCCTCTTTCATCGAGTGTTCTGGACGATTTCCACAAATCGGATATTATGATTGTGCCTAGTTCGATCCACTCATTGATGACGGAAAAAAGTGATTCTCTGGTCCGATCAGGTACTTCAACCACGAAACCTTTCGAGTAAATCTTTCGTCGCCTCCAAAGATCCAGTATCACTCTAGCCAGCGGCCTCTATTGTATTTTCGTTTGCCTATCTTCGCCTCATCACTCTCTACAACTGATCAAGGTCCTCCAAGGCGAGTTGAATTTTTTTCGCACCAATCTAGGTAGACTTCTCGGCAAAATGAAAACCAGTCCACAACAGTGTGATCAGACAGGCCAAAAGATTCGATTGCCATATCATGCCTTGGTGGATTTGTTAATATCCACATGGCTGTCAGTCTTGTGGATGTTTTTATTGGCATACGGCACTGCTCGAACCATGTTCCTTTATATATGCTTTGTATATGTATGAATAAACATGTTGAATCGTTTTGTATCTTTGAGTCACCAAATGGTAAAGGGTTTTTGAAGAGTTTTTTCGGTGAAATTGTGTCTGAGATACCGAACGGTAAAAAATAGTTGGAACAAATTCGACTTTGAAGTATTTTATGAATGATAAGTCATCCTTTCAAGTCAAGAAAATGTTTTAATAACGAGGAAATAATTTAATGTAAGTTTGTTTAAAAAAATCCTGAATATATAAGCTGTAACGACGATACAGCACTACACTTGGCAATAATCAGTATTAGCTCGTTGCATATTTACAGAATTATGAATTTAGCCAATTCGTCATTTTAAATGGTATTGTCTATTTCAGTGGTTTTTCGCGTACTCGTAAATATTTTTCACATGTAGAACTCAACTCTTGGTAGTTGAGATAAGAATCTTTTACTTTATTGTTCAAATGAGTCGAAAATTGTAGTCATAATACAAGTCTTGCTAATGGGAACCAAACCAACGATATTCGACATGCTTGATTATCGTTCATTTTACTGTGATTTATTTTGGCGTTATGTAAAATGTTCTGTGGTATTGATTACTTTTCTAAATATAAATGTTGGAATTCAGGGTTACAGAACATCTGGGCCATAACATTTAAGAGATTCAGCTATATATTTAATTTCATAAAACTCTGAGTTCAAAGTCAGATAATTTCCCATATCCCAGAGTTCTGTTTAAACTTTTTGGAAATTGTTGTTTGAAAAAAACGTAATATCGACAATTATCTACACGATACGCTATCCAATAAACAAATCTACTCAGTGTGGTCTTTGAATCGAGGTTCGATGTATCCAGTTTATTAATAAATCACATGCATTAAATCTTGATCAGTATTTTCATTATTCATCCGCTATGATTTGTCAGGAGCCTTCTCAATTTCATTCCCATAAACAAACGCCATTCGATATCAGATTGCTAGATAACAACGTTTATTATCAGTATTTTTTATTGCTATTTGATAAGGAACTTTGAGTATAATTTATGAAATCGATAAAACAGACAAACTCCCGTCTATGTGTTTCAATTGAAGAGCACCTTGAGACAACTCTGACGGTTGTCAGTTTTCAAACAACTCATTACCATGGGACCTATCGTGTTTAAAATTCAATTTCTGAGTCATTTCTTGTTACTGGTAGTTGATACATGTCCACAGTCACCACGGATATTGAATAAGGACTCTTGTCAGCTCAAAACGGATATCTAAAAATGGGTCACATTTATCTCATATATTACTCTTTGAGACGTGTTTGGTGATCCACTTTTAACATCAAGATCAAAAATCAGAAATTAAGGAACGAAACTGGAAAAATTGGAATAAGACCCGTGTTTGGATTCTTCTCTGGGTTGTAGCACTAAACAGTATTCAAGATTCGATCTCTCTTGTTTAGGGCGGTAATTGTTGGTGTGTATAACGGTTTCTAGCCAACCAAACCCGTTTTAACTGAAGTAAATAACTTTTTGTATCATGGTAATGATTTTATCAACGAAAATAAATTAGAAACTTGGTTGATTGGCTAGATATTTATCTAAAATGATTTCTAAAATAGAAAAAAATTGGGACGTACTTTCACAAATATCGAATCTTCTGGATGAGCAGCGCTAGCACACTATTAAATTGGGAGCGTGCATCATGAAAATAACTTTGGCATCAATGGAATGATCAGGAAAAATTTTGATGAAAAACTGTACCTCAATTTTCATAAATATTTTCGTCTTAGTATAACCCTGAATCGACTACGAAAGGACCATAACATTCTTATCAGGTATCGGCGTGCCAAGCCGAATATTTGGCATAATTTTTCGATGCAATTAATTTCCACTGGCTCAAAGAATCTGACGTATAATCGGATCAAATATCTCGGATTAATGACGTTGTCCCGACACTGTATTCCGTCACTGGGCGTTGTGAAAATGGTGTTAAGAAGCGTATTTTCAATTATCTTTGATAAAATTTAAATTTCGCTTTCAATATTTTTCGGCCTCCTCAAGAATTCTAAATATCAAACATTTTTGTGTTCACATATAACTAGCCTGAGATATTTTAACTCAATATTTTGTATGTATTTGAATGGTTTTCCCAAACAGAATATTCGTGAGAAACCCACTGATACAGCCATGAATATATTGTACTAATTATCATATTTTTCAAACCAAGAAAAGAATCAGAAAACGGAAGAAATTTCTTTTTATTGAGTTTGTAATAGGTCATACTGGAAGTCGGATATCAAATAACTTGTTTCTAACACCATGAAATTTATATATTGTCAATTTTCTCTACTTAAACCTCGAAGCCCTCTTCAACTTCAAAATTACAAATTATCATTTGTCTATATTTCAAAAATATTTATTCTGATGCTAATGGATATTGACGATGAGATACTACATTAATAAAGGAACTATATATCGTAGCAAGAGGAAAGACTCGATACAAGGGTACAAATTCAATGAATATTGATCTAAAATATTATAGAATTCAAATAGTTGACAGTTTTCTCCGATCTTATTATTATGTGAAATATCATGTAACTGATTATTTTTCGAAATTTACGAATAAGATCAATTATCTGTTATACGATTCTAAAATCGAGGTGTATTAAGAGAATGAATGTCGAACAACCAGACAAATCGTTAATATTTATCAACTCGGAACTCAGCAGCTATCGATCGACATCATATATTTTTTAACTCTGTCATTTTATAAATATTAAAAGGTCACCGTCTTCCAGTTATACCAAACTCTCATTTTTGTCTCAACGAACTTTTTTCATAACTTCAAAAGTAATTTCCGTTTTCGGGCAAACTTTTTTCCGTTTCCTAAGATAAAAACGTCCTATTTCATTGCCTACATATCCTGATTTTTTAGTAAATTTGGCTTTTTATATATCATATAAAAATGTTCCAGTTAAGAATTCAATTACAAAGCTTAATATGCAACAGTTAATAGAAACACGTTTTGAATTAGTTTGTGTTGAAGACATTTATGACAAATCCATCAGTCGTCAATTTTTAATTGAAGCTAATAGAGGACTAAGGATAAATATCAGTTTGAGAAATGTTTCTCAAGTTTTATGCGTTGTTTCGGAGATTTATTTACATCAAATTATGATCCATGAAATATTGTGGAAAGAATATGCATGAAAGATATTCGGTTGATAAACATGGGAAGTAATTATGAAAAGAGGAAATAATACAGAAAGTCACGTGCGTGAGTTCAAATTACTTTACAGGGTTTTCCCTGCCGGTTGTGATTTTTTCTATTCCATTTGGGAGACTAATTATTTAAGATAACATTTTTTAGAAAATTAACAAGTAAAATACATCGAGTTTACTTCAAATTGTGGGGTTTCTATTCTATCTGATGTGTGTAGTCATAATTTTTGTAATTTTCAGTTCCGTTCATTTGGTTTTGAGTGTTGTAACAAACACTTGTTGGGATTGAAAATAGATTTTAAAAACTAATCATATGGGGCTATAAAAATTTTCTGTGAATTGTATAATAGTTTTTTTTCGAAAATTAGAACTGGCATAGGTGGTTTTGTGACAGATAACCGCATCCGTGACGACCAATAGGGAATTTTTATTGAAATAAATTTGTGAGCATAAAAAAGAACTGTATCTACCAAAATGAAAAAGTTTAATGTTCAGCATGTATGTATAACATGAAAAATAGTTACCATTTGTTCCGAATATGTGCCTTAAAGAACAAGACATTCTTAGAGACTAAAGTTATGCATATCTAAAAATAAAACTACATCTATTAATTTAACTGTTTTTTGGTACATCTTTTGATTTTCTGTTAAATTCCTTGTTACATCTCCCACTATTCATCGACACAACCCGCTTCTTTCGATCAAAAACCAGATAATGGTTACTATTTTTCATGTTGTACATTCATGCTGAACATTAAACTTTTTCAGTTTCGTCAATACAGTTCTTTTTTATGTTCAAGAATTTATTTAAAAAAAGTGTCGTTAGTGGTCGTCACAAGCAACCTTATTGATCGTCACGGATGACGTTATTAGTCGCAAAACCCGGTAAATAATGTGCCTTAAAGAGATGACCCGCTCGCATTGGATGGACACGATTGAAAATCACGGTGTACACGTTATAAAGTAAAAACCGGTAACTAAAGGAATATGATTTATTATTCTCCAACTATATCCGAAATTAGTGATTCTAAATAGAAACTAACTTTGGTAAAACACTCAGATACGCCCACGCTACGCAATACAATGAGCTCAGATCATAAGCTCAGTTGCACTTTCATTTTAATTAGGCACACTCAAATATCCATATATTTGCCTATTTTAATATAAAAAAACCATTAAACTATCGAATTCAACAACTTACGACACAACACATTTTGGGTTATTTTTCTTTACTTTGACAGAAGATATGTTAGTTCCCTAATATTGAGCGATAAACAAATCAACCTTGGTTTTATAGTTTGCCAATAATCTGAGATTAAACAACACTTAAAACGCATATGATCCCACGTTATCCAAACATTCCAGCGCATCATCATATTTTCCCACGAAAAAAGAAACTAAAAAACGTAGAATCTTGTAGAATTTTACGCTAAGAAAGTTTTATTTAATGGCACTATTTTTAATCTGGTGGGCTGCATATACTACCATGAATGAACCAAGGTTTCATTGGAATAAAATAAAAGAAAAGGGCATTACGAAAGACGAATTCATACATATGCATTTAATGCTGGAGTATGCCTGCTACAGATATTTGAATTTCTCGCTGGAAAAGGACGAAAAGAAAATGTACTACTTTCGAAATCAAATTTACTGTAGGGATGATGTAATTCAGCTTTTACTACAGCAATCGGACGTTTAAAACCAAGAAGTAGTTTTAAATACTTCCTTTACGAATTGGTTCCACCTTATCTATTAATAATGGTAAACCTGATAGACTCTGTGCGGAGAGTCTGCAAGGTTAATACAATGGTATTTTTAGTAATTATTAGAATGACCCGGATCGTGAATCATATGTCACGAGAATCAATAACTATCTCAATTTCCTCCTTGATGATGAGGATACCACATCGGAAGAACTTCACGATCTCCTGAGAATATTTAACAGAATGGTTGATCCTGATCGCTTGGCGTCTGATTTGAGAAAATATAACAAAGAACTTCACCTGACATTGGATGCAGTCATACGCGTGTTTCTTTCTAGCTCATCGCATCCAGCCATTTATAATGTTTTTTAAATGTAATATCTAGGAATACGTAACTGGAGACCATAATTCGTATTTTTTGTTAATCATAGGTTAATCGAATTATTATATCATGTTTCAAGAAATATGGATTGTTTACTCGAAGGAACCAACAAAAATAAAAAGAAGTAGAATCTAGATTATTACTTGTTTTTCTGTTCGAATTAGTTTTTTAGATCAATTGGCTTTGCAGAAATGAAGACGGAATGATGCCCCAAAATAAATAAAAATAAGAAAAATTTGTCAGCCCTTGATGATTTCGTTGTTTATGAATCTTCCGACTTGTTTTTTAAAATGTTGAAAATAACCATCACAACTTTATCTTGTGGTTGTTTAAGCATCTTTGATTTAGGTGAATTAACTCCTCTCATTCCCAGGTTTGTAGCTTTAAAATTAAATCTTCCGTTATAGAAACGATTCCTCGATTGGGTTTAGTAAGGGCTAGTAGGGTGGTAAAAGACATTTCATGATTTTTCCTACTAAATAATCCACCACTGTTGATGACTTATGGAGTTTAAATATTTTTCACGATTACTGTTCGCTGAGTAGTGGTGATCGACCCCTTTTAATCACATTTAGAGACCGGAGTCTCAATCGTATATTACACCATTTCCCGAGAAAATGTACTCCTGGGCTCATTCAGAAAGCCGATTTTTAGGGCGTGACCACTTTTCCTTCCGTTCAACGTACCTCAGGACTCACTCAAAAAGCCGATTATTTTAAATTAAAAAAATTATTCCAAAAAAGAATCAATGAACTTCAAAAACTATTTCAAGTTGAAAAAAAATGTTCACTTTGTAACGTTTGGGAAGCAAAGCGTGTTTATTCTCTGATTTATCTATTGTAACATTTTTTGGATATTTTCCTTGAAATTTTGGTTATAGATGATTGCATAAAGATGGCATAACATATAGCCCAATTTGGGTTCGTAATCGTCTTTATTTCCGAAAATAAGCGCCATTTCACTTAGCCATGGAGAAAAGACTACCTCAATACTATTTCGGTACCTCTTGATTTTATTACACGACGGATCTGTCTTGAAAAATGGAATTGAATATTTACCATTGCATATACGTAAAGGGGGAAGGGGGGCTTGTTTGACAAATGGACAATATCTTGTTGAATCAATCGAATTTTTTGTGTAACTGTGACAGCGTTAACATAATAGAGAATTTGCCCTTCGTTCTCATCCAATACTTAGAATTTGAATAACCAAAAAATCAAATTGTTTTGCGTTGAAAAAATGGGTTTTAACGAGTCAAATTAACCCGGCAAGTTACATGATCAAGAAGTCACAAAAGAGCTTAGAGCTTTTTAGCGTCCTTTTCTCAAAGACTTAACCCAATCGAGCTGCTTTTATTGAAAATGGAAGGCGATACTAATGTCAAATATGACTATTTATGATTAAAAAGCATTATAATCAAGTATTGCAGCAGTATCAATTCAAATATCGTAACAAGACTGCACTGGATGGAATCGAGAATCAACACACTGCTTCCCAAGCGTTACAAAGAGAACATTGTTATTTGATTGAAATATATTTTGAAACATCATGCCTCTTTTTTGAAGTCATTTTTTTATTTTAAATTGATCGGCCTTTTGAATGAGCCCATAGATACATTTGCTCGGAAAATAGTGAAAAATATATTTGTTCACCAGTGTAATTTTCTTTGATTCGTAAAAAGAAGGCAAAAAATCATTTCAAATTTATCTTATTTACATCTTTTCATCGAACTAGATTCACATGAGTATTTTTTAATAAGTGCATTTCTTTCTGACATCTACGAACTGTAGATTCTGACGATAGTTTTTGAAACGTGTAGGGATGGTCTGTGAGTTTTTCATTTTAACCCATATTTCAGTA
>JWZT01005635.1:174180-200821 GCA_000827895.1 Thelohanellus kitauei | reverse complement strand
TTAAGTCGTTAAGTATTTTATCAGGTATACTCTCCCTGACGAAACGGTAGTGTCTGGCTCCCAGTGAGTTCAGGAGATGTTTTTTGAGGTTAGCGTTAGCTTGGTCGCCCTCCAGGGCCATCCCGTTGATCGAAGCAGCTAACTCAAACCTTTCCAGGTAAAAGTTCCACTCATCCTTGGTCTCTTCGAACTGCTCGAAAGTAAAAGGTTTGTTGTTGGTGTTGGCTTCTTCCATTTAGTTCGAAAATGACTCTCGTCGCCAATGTAAGTAACAACAGTAAAAGAGTACTGGGTTCTAATCTCTGTCTAATCTAGCGCATGTTTATAGATAACGCATGCTACAAAAACAATATCTTAAAATATTGCAAATATTCTCGTATTCAATTAATTGTAAATTAACTCTAGCCGTTAATTTAAAAAATATATACAAAACTTTTGTCTTTGAATATATAAAATCTTTATAATAATAAATGAAATATATCTTATATTATTTAATATATAATAAAATATCCTAACCCTGATTCGGAGAGATATTTTTAAAATATATTTAAACTCTTTTGAATGTTAATTGTACAACAGACTAAAATATGTTAACCAAATAAGATTAGATTAAATATAATCGCAATATTTAAAATTGGATTATGAGCAGTATTTCAACTCATATTTTTTATCCGAAATTGAATATATACTAAAAGCATTATAGATATATTTGAAAAAAAAAATTTTCACTAAATATTTTGAATGGCTCTTATCGAACTTTTTCATTTCATTTTGAATATATTCATACACGAAAAGTATATTTTTATAAAATCAATATAACTCAGAGCATAAGAAGTAGCAAGGAATTTTCGAAAATCAGATATTGCAATAACCAATGATTTTTTTCAGATAAATTTTGCTACAATAATTCTACACTATTCATTAGATTATCAGTGATTTATCGAGTCCTAAAATACAATATTTGTTTGATCTAAATATGAAGATACGAGTTGAATAAATACAAAACACTATGTAAATTTTCATGATGTATAATTTTATATCTACAATACAAATTTATATTTATCAAACTGTATTTTGGGTATTTTAATGTTGATATTTACTAATATTATTTTATATATCATATAATTTAGCAATCGATAAACATTTATTTATCGATAAACATTTATTTATCGTATAATATGAATGAGAGTATATTAAAACCATTAAAGAACATATAAACACGTACTTCAATATTTTTAAATGAAAATTAACTGAAATAATGAACATTTTTTTTGACCATACCTAAATATAATAATAATCCGTGCGCTGTCTTCATATCAATTAATTTACACAGATATAAAATCGGGTTTACTTATAAATAAATAGTGATTCTATCATTTGTTATTAAGATGTTTTATTATATTATTTTTAATTAGTACAAAATATATGTATTTTACATAAAATTGAAATATTTTCGGATGCTTAATATTTTTTAATAATCTACGGTTACAAATATGCGTTTAAAAAAATTCAAACTGCATTTTTGAAATCATATACTGAGTACATATAATATTCATTCTAATAGATTTTATAATCTCTAAAAACATTGATAATAGATCGAAAAATTTTGCAACAGTAATTTAGGCACTAGGCAATAATTAAAATAAAAAGCTAGAGATATGGCCATATAATTACTAAAAGTTAAATAAATAAATATTTAAAATTTAATGTTTTGTAACATTAAAATAATTTAAAAAAATACCACAGATTTTTCATCCTCAGAATTTATTAAGTCTAAAAAATGAATGCAGATTTTGTCAAGTTCAAGATAGCATCACAATGAAGGAGACAGCTCATATGCGGCGATGGGAAAACCCTCACCTCTCTTGTTCATTATATCAAAATTTACACGCTCTCTCATTACTGAAATCATCACTATGCAAAATATTATGGCATATTCAACTAGGCAATATACACTCTCCGTTTTCACAATATGCACAATAGTTAGGACAATCGATTCCTGAAATCAAATAACCAAAAAAACATCACAATTTTGTTCATCGCATGAATCGTCGCAGTCATCGATTCCATTACACATATAATTTAAAGCGATACATTTTTCATCAAATCATTAAAAAATATTTTTTCCGCATCTTTAATTAACATTCATAATGTCAAATATTACTTTGATCGCAGTATACCTCATCAGTACCGTTAATACAATCCACAGTACCGTCGCATACTTTATTCATACGTATGCACTTATCCTCTTTAAAACTATTTTTATTCACCAGATTGACAAACTTACTTATTAATTTATTTTAGTTTTAGTGCATTTTGTTTCATCTGTTCTATCTCTACATTGTTTGTTTCCATCACATCGATAAATTTGATTGATACATTGTACATCTGAACACACAAGTTCAATTCGTCTGCAAACTAGTAGTTAAATAATTCATTACTTGAACACTCGCTCGTTTAATTCTTACATTTGCATTTTCCAGTCATCTCATCGAGGACATTTCGTTGGAACATCCACATTTTAATTCTCTTGACTTTGTTATGGTACAAAAATATTCGCAGTTTGAATATTTTCATTCATTTTGATAAACTAACATGAGTAAAAAATACAAACATTTTATACCAAACTTCATGACTTCCAATGTGTTGAGTCTTCCAAAAAGATTTTGTTTTAATAATAGGGTATCATTTCATCATATTGGATATAAAAAATATATGAAAAACATCGTTTGACACGAGTTAAAATTTGTATTTTAGAGATTCTATCAGTCTTGAATGAATCATGAATTCAAACAAACATTTTTAAATGTTATATTAAAATTTATTAAAAATATTTTTTATATATATAACACAATATCAAATCTTGTTAAAGTTCTTTTAGCGCAATATATAATTTATGTCATTAATATCAGGTTTAAATTATTTTATAGGTCACACACGATATATTTGATAGATATATCTTACTCTACATTAAATATATTAACTCTTTTTTTGCCAAATCTAAATATTTTTAAGTAACGTCAGATATTATAATATTGGATTTAGTTCGGAGTATTAATTAAAATTTCTAAACAAGGATAAATTTTTATGAAATCTTATACATTTATATGTAAAATCGATGTGCTACATATTTCTAAAACAACCAATTTTTATCAGAGATAAAAAATATTGATATCGAAGAGTTGATTAATGTCGTTTAACTGGTTTCTGATGACAGTCATATCTCAACTTTACTTGAGCCCTTACCTCTACTCATCTAATTAGCAATGTGAACATATCAAATAAACTCTAATTAAATAGTAATATAAAATAATGTGATGCACAGAAAACACGAATACAAAGCCTTTACAAAATGGAACGCGCATGAAGGCGGTATGAGGATTTTACGAGGTGTGATAAGACCAGTTGATGAGATTATATACCACTTTTAATTTGATATATTGTCTGGTAATTATTCGAGACAGGTAATTGAGATCCATGACAACACACTGAAGAGAAAATACGTCTTAATTGGGTATTTACTCAAGAGAGCCTACACTACGACCCGGTTGAACGACACGTAGCTCTTTCAAAAATTTAGATGTATTGATGTTAATCGTAGTTGATAGACTGGAATAGTGAATTTAACTATTAAAATATATTTTTTATGAATGAGGTACGCGACAACTATTACGTCTATCATTTTGCATAACTCAACCTTAATCATACTTCAGAAATATAGAGTGATGAATTATTTTTTTGTCACTCGATTTAGAAATCTTTTGAATGCATAAATAAAGGATATCTATAATTCAATATATAATAAAATTTCCCCTTGAATTACTGACAGCGTAGGAATTTGTTATTTATTATCTACCTGATTTATAACATAAAATTTGATTTATTCATTTATGATAAATTGTTGCAAAAATACTTAATCAATATTAATATTATATATCACTTATTTTTTCAATGTGTCTTACAATGAAGACAAATAAAAACTTATCACAGACCTCTAACTTATTTGCTAAATTTACATTTCTATAAACCTCAGCATCTTCTTAAAATTTAGTTAGTTCTCGGACATGTACTATTAATCTAAATAGATTTAATCTTTGAAAGGGCTATTATCAGGACTGATAAATATACACTATCTGTAACACCATTTACCTGCTCTCGATTTGAGTCCCGAAATGCGTCAAAATCATAGTAAAATAGAACTCAATTCATAAACAGAGGCAAATCCATTCCCGTCTAAGATATTAACCTCAATTTTGTTAAATTTATTTTAAAATTGGGACATCAATCCTAAAAACATTCATTTATCAATTCAAAGACTGATACAGGGTTCTACCGACGCGTACGATATTTTGATAACAGTAACGCTGTATAGCATACGATTGAGAGCAGCAATTGATTGAAAGCGACAGTATCATTCACAAAGATTTATAATGTGATTTATACAATTGTCAGCATTCTCAAAATATCGTAGTATAATGTTAGTTAAATATTTCAAACGAGATTCTAATCCTATCAATAATTTTGTAAATAATTCAAATAAATATTGTAGCAAATAAGATAAAATAACATGAAAAATATTTGATCTCATACCGATTTGATATGCTTCCAAGATAAATACAATATTAATGAATGATGATAAATGTGAATTTAGAGTTACTAGTCTAAGATATATGGGTATATTCAAAACTCGAATAGCTTTTTATGCATATTTGATTAAGAAAAATTGGAACTTAGCAAAATTTTAAAGTTGTAGAGAAATATAATATTAAATATGTCATTAATCAATAAATATTCTTGGAAGATGAAACAAAAAAAAGGAGTTAAATGTCCTCAGAAAAGTCAACATCTGCATAAAAATAGTTTATGCAATATTATAACTCTGGTTACATTGCTATTTCGATATGTAGTTAATAGATTTTTACTATAAGATCAAAACACATTCATGACGAATACAGTAATATTTTTTTTAAAGCATGTTAAGAACTTTTCTTTATTTTAAGAAAAAACAGTTTATTCAAAATAAATTGCAATTTTCTGTTCAAATAGTAGAAGATTATACTGAAAATGTCTGTAGATATAACCAACCATCAAGCGAAGACGAAAGATAGGATTATGGAAATGAAGATGTATATTGGTTTTCAGATTTAGTGATTCAGCTACAATCTAGTTATTTGTATGATTGATTCCTCTTCAGATCATAAACTTGAGGTATTACGATTTTTATTATGAAAAATGAAATAGCGGTGATGAGAATATTGGAAATGGTGTAATTCATGCATAGAAAAACATATCATATTACACTTATTAAATTGTATTTATTTGAACGGGCGGAGCATAAATTAAAACTCTCTCGAATAAAAGCGATAGTTTTCTAGTTTGACAGAAAAAAATTAATGATGAAACATTTCCTAACGTTTCATAATTAATCTCGAAGTTGTTTTTCTACATGCAGACCAGGAGAAATTTAATAGATATTGGAATTGTTAATGGAGATCAATTACTTCATTTAAGATTAAGCTTCTCGTTATTGCCAATTTTAATAATTTTTTATTGATATTCAGAGCGAGTACGAACCCTTATATTGAGAATCATAGGTTACTGAGTATCAAAAGGAAATATTTCGCAATGTTGATGTTCCTTGTTTCGATAATGTAATACATTTATTCTTAAGAATGGTAACAGCTATCCACAAATGTCATAAAATGAGTGATTCCAAACGTTTAAGTTTTCTGTAAACATAACGATACATGAAAATACACATGTTCATAAATTACATGGGAATAGAAACAATTTTATATTTATTGGTTCTCGCTTTATTCATAAAGGATTTTATTATTAAGATTTTGAAAGAAAAAAACATTGATTCACTTTCAAACCCATGCCTAAACATCGCCAAAAAAGTAATTATGATATTACTATCTGTTATGTCAAGACAATACTGATAAATGTTATGCTAGTTTTATTCGGTTGTTTACAACAATTCGGAAACAGCAAAATATAGTTAGCTTTTACTATAAATCGTTTTAATATCACTGAGGCACCATGTAATACTTCGTTCTACAATATTGACATTGACACTTCGATATGCAATTGATGTATTAAAGACAGAGTTATATGGGTATGAATTTTAACACATCAATACATATTTGGAAATATAGGAGAAATAAAAATTTTGATTTATTTGACAAAAAAGATCGCGAAAATGAAGATCTGATCATCATTAAAGTGTGAGAATCCATTAAAGACTCATACGATCAGTTGAAAAAATAGGAATTTAATCATCCCTGAAGTTTTAGATTTACATATTCATGCGAATTATACTTTTACAGGGTGAATTCATAGTTGATAAATCAAGAAACGGGCTCAGTGATGAAAAATTGGAATCGTGCGTAAATTAAAAAAAACATACAAACTAGGCATAAAAATCAAATGCAAGTCCAAATTTAGATTAAAATACTAGAAATTAATAATTTTAATTTAATATTGTCTTCTATAAATTTTATTCTAATAAATATTTTCACAGTAAAAACAAATTTATAACTATCTCATCCGACTTATTACATTGACATTATACTCCCTGTATCAAAATGTTAATTTTTTTGAACGTAATATTTGTTGTGGGGTATTTAAAAATCAAAAATGGATTTTTAATCTAATGTAACTCTTTAGTACATAAGGTTGCTGACCAGTGCCCTAGGGGGTACTTCAAATAATTTCAAGAATTTTTAACGTTAGATAAAAGCATTACAACAAATATTTGATGTTTTACTCTCATTAGATTAAATATATGAATATGATTTTGATACTCATACTTCAAAAATAATACAAATAATTTTCATTTATTATTAAAGAATAATTATAGCCTATGATATAGATCGTAGTGAAGAAATTTTGATCACACATCGAATATCTTTGTAAAAATCAATCATATATTTATTTGAGGAATTTATAATTATAAACATATTTTCAGAAGTAGAAAAAGGTTTCTTTTTTACCACAGATTGTTCAGTTATTTGAAAATTTTAATTTTCGAAATGGTATTATTAAACTTTAAATAATTGTTAATATAATAAAATGCTATATTGTTTCATTTAAAAACAAATTTTTACATATGCAAACTACAACAAAATGATTTGTTGAAGATAATATGAAAATTCAGTTGATAAATTTCAAATAAATTATTTTCTCATTAATATATGCTTTTTTTATAAAATATGATATAGTCCGGTGATTTTTGAGTAGATGTATAATTTTTGTGAGATCTTAAAGTTGATTTACAGCATAGTATACAATTATGACGATTTAAGATTAGATAGTATTTTCGCAAGAAATGATAAATTTTGAAATTCATTTATTACATAAGAAACAAACCTGTTTCAAAAGTCGTTTCAATATTCGACTATGTGACATTTCGAGAATAATAATAGAATCGAATTTTTGTTCATCGCGATGTGATGAATATTTCAGGTACTACATATTTGATCATTTTCATTGGGTTTTCTATGTTTAACGGCTTAAATTAAAAGATATTTACCAGATTTTATGTATGGTTTTCCCAATCAACAGTCAAAATCATGTTTTTAGTAAATATATGAACCTTATCATTAGAGCATTCAATCGTTTGAACTCTTTCATTGACGACAAAGGGCCATACGACTTCGCCATATGTCGTCAAAATTAGAACTAATATTTTTGGATTTGTTTTATTCACAACTTATACATATAAATGGCTGAATTAATTGATCAAACTCCGTATTTAAATTATGTTTAAAAAATAAATCGAATTTCCAGTTGTATATATAGAGTCATTCAAGAATATTTTCATGTGTGCAAAACAGTTATTTATTTTTTATCATGATAGTACAATTTTCCATTTCTTGATTCAATCGCAAAGCCTAAAATATGTAAGTTAAATAGAACGAGTTAAAACTTTTTTCTTCAACTCTTCATCGCTCAAGTAACATTTCTTCATATTCACTTTTTTGACATGATCATAAAGGCATTTGTACATTTATCAACATTAATGTCAAATATCTTCTGATTCAATTTCAATTATTGAGGAAAGGATTGATATCGGTATATTCATAGTATATCATATTAAATAACAGCTTGTTATTTGTCTTATATCATATTGTATTATAGTTCAAAAATTATCAAAAAATTTACATTGATACGCACAGATTTCTATTTTCCTATTCGTTCTATCTATATCATTTAAACATATTATATCGATTTCTGGATCCAATATTTGTTAAATATCATTTACGAGTTAATAGATGACACAGATTGATATCGATCAAAACACTTTCTTTTATATAAACTTTTATAATTCAACATGTTTAATATAACATATTTCGTCAATATACTCGTATCTGTGTTTGCTTAACTGTTTATTATAGCCATCAAATATTTAAATATAAGTTAACAAAAAATTTAATAAGTGAATCAAAATTATTCATAAAATATACAGATCCGATGACGATCGATTTCATTCATTACGAAATCAAAAATTTGTTATTTCTACCAGCATAATTTGGTCCTTATAAAAGTAATTTCATCTTAAATATTGCACATTAAATATCGATATATTTATGATTTAACAATTCATTTTTATAAATTTACATAAAACTCTGAGTCCTATATTCCTCGAAAAAAAAAGAATATCATGATCAGCTAATAAGTTATCAAATTGATTAATAACTGAGGATCATGCGACATGAATATCTAACGATTATCAATTGGTTATATAAATGACATGTATTCATATACATATAGAGTAATCATCATAAATATAGTATTATTATATGAAGCTATTTTAAGTCAGATAAATGAGACTATAATTTTTACGAAAAAATCTATTATGTACTCTTCTACAATCATATGATTAATATCAATTTCTCAAGATATCTAACTTAGCATGAACTTTTCTACAACGTCTAAATATTTCAATTGCATAAATATCCTCAAATAGATATTAAAATTTCTACAAGAAAGTGAAAGAAAGTCACAGATTAGAATATCCAAATATCAAGCATTATAAACCTAATTCTTACTGTTACAAGTCACTATTAAGGTTAGAAAATGAATTATATGAACATTTGGTCAGAACTCGAAGGATTCACATTCAGGGATATCGTTAAATGGGTAAAGGTTTTAACTTTGAAATAAGTGTAATGCATAAACAATTTTAGAGATACCATTTTTAACCTGAGAAGGTTTGTATATATATCTTTGTGGAAAATAATGGATCGATTTATATATTTTGTTTGAATAAATCCAGATTTTAGTGTTCCAGCAACATTCAAAATGCTCACATATTATTATTTTTAATTAAATCAAGATAAAATATTCAATGAAATCTGTACTTATACACAAAAAATGAAAAAATATTTTCTCACATAGCTTTTCTTAATTTTTACAGTATATCTGCGATGTTCCAGGCATGATTGTAATATTTAAAATTGATTATTTCATTTAAAATTCTATGTTTTTTCAAAATGAAGTTGAATAAATATGATAGAACATCGTCAAAAATATTAGTACGAGAGTGATAATGTGAACAAAATACATCTTAATAACGAGATTGCTTTAAATAGGTATTGAAAGGATAATATTTGTAGAGATAAATTTTAGAAATAAAATAAATTTTTATGTAAAATATATAATAAAATATATTTGACCAGATTTTACTAGTAGAAGTTTATTAATCTTAAAATATAAGATGAATAAATAATCATAAATAGTCTTCTGCAACGTATCAGCATTATATAAAGAAATGTTGTGGAATATGATATCTAACTATTTGGTAGATGTTCGATAAATCCAGAATTGATAGGTGATGCGATGTATTGCATTTTCTCATCATTTAAACATTATATTTGAATGATGTATCAGTTATTATGTTTGGGTATTTCACATTCATCCCTAAAGATAAGTTTTTCTTGAGCTGTTCTCATATCCAAACTAACTCTGAGATGATTATAAAGATACTCCTAATAGTTTTTGTCATCATTCGCAACCCAAAATTTCGCCTTCGTTTAATATTTTAATTGAAGTTAAATATATTTGAGGCTTAGTTAATGAAGACATTACATATATTCTGGACCAGCCATCATCATCTGAAATCCATTTTTTTCATTTCTAAAATCATTTCATCGTTTGCGATGGTGCCTGAGAATGAATATTTAATTTACATGGAGTGATGATGATTTATTGAATATGGGAGTGAATATTAAAGGACATCGGATAGAGATTTGTTACCATGAAGAATAGATATCTCACACGAGGACTTGTATGAACAAAATGCTTACCGATTCACACGGTGTAAATTTTTTACTTTTGAACATCAGACTTGACCATCCTTTGCGACGATTATAAGAAATGACTGTTTTAAAAGTTTCTTTTTTTCTCCCATAAGAGATTGTTTTGTTTGAGAAAATAATTCCTGGTAATCCATCTGAATCATAAAAATATCTTTTTCCTTCCATGTGATTTCTGATATATATATTCTTTACTTCATATAACCAAGTTTGTATGTATCGAAACGATAAAATTATAGACTCTGTTAAATTCCTGCGTAAATTAAGTAGATAATATTGGATAAAACGGTCAGAATATATATTATGTGGTTTGAGAATGACACAGGAAGAACCGTTTGAGTATATTTAAATCTACTCCATATATTATGACTTTTAAAAAATTGGCCTGTCGTTCCATGAAATGCGTTGTAAAATT
The DNA here is from genome assembly GCA_000827895.1 of Thelohanellus kitauei. Taxonomy (NCBI): domain Eukaryota; kingdom Metazoa; phylum Cnidaria; class Myxozoa; order Bivalvulida; family Myxobolidae; genus Thelohanellus; species Thelohanellus kitauei. The sequence goes on along the minus strand of JWZT01005635.1, from coordinate 190,087 downwards.
TAATCTTGAACCAAGAGTGATGCTTTAATAATTATTCGTATACGTGTTTTTGTACCGAAATTATATTTTTTAAATATACTATACTTTATTGAGTTCGGTTCGTGCTGATGTGTTACATTTAGTGATATTTTGTGTTCCATATAAACGATATTACTTTCTAATTATTATTAACACTTAGAATATAAATTTACCCTTTACCATACCATTTTGGATCAGAAGCATTTATTGATATTCGATACCAATTTTGATGTTTAAGAGTATACAGATAACTTTTTTAAATTTAAATGATTAACACCTTTGGATTGTGTAAGAAGTGCGATGTTGATTTTTTCAAACGCCTACAGGTAAATATTTTCTAATTTTTCATATACTTTGAAGGCCTTTAATTCAATATCTTCTTTTCTTTTCATTATAAACAAATCAGTTTCATCATCATAACCATACAAGCCCCCTAGTATGCATCATATTCTAGATAAATTTAAAGTAGAGTTTTCTTCTACAGATACATTGTGTATTTTGTAAAATTCACGGCTGTTAATATTCCTCAAGAACAATCCCGATGATTTTCCATGGTTTGGTGATTCTAATACGAGCACATATATTAATTTTTCTTGTACGTCTTTACAAAGCGAAAAGTGGGGGTCATCTATACTAATGTTCATCTGTGCCTTTTCATTAAATTTACCCTATTACTAGATATATGTTGTAACTATATTCAAATAACGGTTCTGTATGATTTTCAACTTGCAATTTTTCGTACCAATGGGTAATGTTTACATCTGGTATTTCTTGAATCATCATTGAATTTGATAGAGCTATATCGAACCAAATAAACGCTATAATCATTATTATCTCAAGAATAGATTCAAATTTAGTTATAAATCAATTCGGTTTTATGATAATAATATTGATAGAATAACTTATAAAACAAAATAATGTTTCATAATGGCTTTTCATGATATTAAAAATAGTTATAATTCTTATAGTATATTTAATAGGTTTATGAAATATGCTTTATTCGATTTTCAAGCATAAAAATAATATTTATTCATAATCCAAACTATTTTTGGTTAAAAATTCATATGCGATAGAGAAAAAAAATTTGTTTTGTATCGTGCTAAAACTTTAACAATTCATTAGCAATTAAAAACCGAATGTAATGTAAATACAATATTCAGTCATATCATGCATAATACATTATTAAATGACTTTAAATCATGTTGATGGATTGATTAATCATTCTTGATATTCCTAGGATAAAAATATATACTGTAAACATGAGATCGAGAAAATTTACAAAATTATACAACAATTCATTTAAGATACTAACAGTGTTTTCAATTAATTATTTTTGAAATAATAACCACATAATATTACTATCATCATTCCAAATAATAAAGGAAATAGACGAAATCTTCCCTTAACATAAAACCTAGATGCGCCAACAACGCCTCTCTGACCGATTAAGGCACTCAATGGATATTTATATGTCGAACGAAGAAATCTTGATTTAGGCTATTGCGCAAAATCGGTATTTTTATCATCGTAAATCGTCTTATTATTCTTTGTCTTATATTTGTGTGTGAATCACACAGTTAAAATATAAAATGTTCGATAAGACCCGTCAATTTAAAGAAATACGCAATATACATATTTAATGTACAATTTCAACCAAGCATGTCCATGCGGAATTTTTTTCAAATTCGGTCAAATTGCTGCAGGAACTAAACTGAAGAGAGCATTCAAAAACATTAAATTTCCAAGCATTTGATAATATGAAAGGTTGAGCTATACATGATAAAAAATGCACATGAAATAACGGTATAAGTTAAGGTACAATCATGTGTATGATAACTCTCAAACAACGACTGTTTCAACAAATCTACTCGTGGAGTAGCACCATCATTTGATAGCCGCTTGAATCAATTTATCGAAGGTAATTATATCAATGAAAGCATGCAGGCGGTTTTTACAGAGATTTGACCTGAAAACGCATATGTTTTTTCGTATAATTATATACACTCGATTAACTTATCAGCTGATTCGAACAGGTATCAAAGGACGTATTTAAAACTTCTTCCGATATACATATTCACACAAACTATTTTTAAATTGATGTTTAATACATCGTAGACAAGGTTTTCAGATCTCACGTGTTGTTCTTTGTACGCGCAGTTTAAGTACGATTCGAAACACATCAAGTAATACCTAGCATGGCCTAAAGTTATGATTGAACGTTAGATAAAGATATATTTCGAGGAGTGATCTCTGTTCTTCATATTTAAAAATTAAATGATCTAGGTTTGCCAGAATTTCTACGGATAATGCACTATCAATGGCTGAAAAAATCAGGGTTTACAGCTCATATGTTCTCCCATTTTCATTGACTCTGAATTTCAAAAGAGGTTATAATCATATGCCACTGTATAATTCACAAGTGATCTCTCTGCTCTCGAGTATTAAAATTCGATTATGTTTGGAACGTTGTTTTCAAATCAGTGAAATAATACGATCCAGAGGAGTTAACCATAGGGATTTAAAATGATTTCTTTTAGATATTGAAGGCGATAATCGCCATATTTTGTATCATACGGATATCTGTTAGATCAGTCATGGATTGTTATTGCAACGATATATGGTTTATAAAGACGAAATTTGCGAATTACATAATTCAAAAATATTTAAGTATCCCAAGTTTTCGAAAGTGATAGAGAGACGTATTTTTTTTAAAGACATGACAGAGGATTTGAATACATTGCATTTTATCTATAGGTTAAAGACACTTAATATTCGACATGTATTAGTAGATGCAATCCTTCATTCTTAAGTTAGGACTGCTATGTTGAAATCTGGAGGCTGGAACTGTTTGTCGTTTTCCCGTTTGTTTGACCTTTCACAAAGAATTAAAGTTCGACTTTAGAAGTTCCTACTGCCATTGCTAAACAGTGATATAAAAATAGGTTTTGCGATTCGATGGTGTAATAGAGCATACCAATTTTTTTAATTTTACCCATGATCAGTGTTCATGGCAAAGGTGAGTCTGTTTCATATAGATGCTAATTAGTGGTAATTTATCATCAAAGCTAAGCTAAATTGATGTCAAAATATCAAAATACCTAAATTTTAACATTTAATGCAAGAATATACGCGAAAAAATACACAAATGTTAAAAACATAGCCTTTAAAATGTATTACGAATTTGGAAGCACGAACAATATGGAGCAATCATTTTCAATAATGAACCTTAATTAAATTAAATTTAGATATATCAAGACAGATAATAAACTATACGCTGTTATGAGTCTAGCTGCGATAAATATTGAACCCGATATCGAAAATGTCATAGAACTCACTCACGTACACCCTTATCACTGACATTTAATTTAAATTAGAAAAAAAAATATATTGTTATATTTTTACTTTCAATATACTAGGTGTAGAGAACGCGCAATGTCTGGCGGCACGCAGTGAAAATGTTGGGGTACCTTTAGCATATATTAACCTTATTTAATGATCGTTTCAGATTTTCGTTCAAAAACATACCTCGTTGTTTAAATCAGCCATCTCAGCTTTTATTATTTTTTCTTTAGATAAATAGGAAAATCAAACTAAACAATGGTTTTGGAATCTCATCCAAAATCATGAAAATTCTACGTAAATTTATCAAGGTAAATTGTACCTTAGATTATGTCATTCTGATATTAATTGAAAACTCCTTCTATATCACAATGCATATATCAGCTACTGATAAAATTGGCATACATATTTGTTATTTTGAATATAATTAAACCTATGATTCTTAATTTGAGTATATTTATAGACATGAGATACTATCTCATTTTATATCAATAATTATCAATCTTATAAATAAATCGATACAGGGGTGCAGGTATTTATATAGTATAAATAAATATTTAAATAATATTTTACAATCAGTTATCGATGAAGATGTGTATTATGTATGCCTTAGATCAGATACAAAGACTTTTATTTTACCTGAGAAATATTCGTAATTTATTTCTACTCAACCGATGATTTAAACACTGATTTATATTTTTTGATTGAATTTAGCTTTCTCTACAAATATAATCATTGAAATTAAGTGTATTCTATTTCAGTGAAATACAAAGACCGGTTGTTCGATCCATTAATATGCTAATTCTATTTTAAATACCGCAGATTCCTTTTCGTTTTTCTCAAATCGACTATTGAATTAGTGTGAATAACATTCAAATGAGTGATATTTAATTATTGATTGAAACGAGAAATATTTTTTTCAGTAGAAATATTGAGGTTTTCAACAATTTGTGTAGCTAGTTTTATAGTTATATCTGCGACGAAAAAAAAAAGATATAATTATTTTGATGAGAGAATCGTTTCATCATTTAAAAGGTTAATGTATTATCGAAAAAAACGTATATTCATGGTACAATTTGGGTGATTTGAAGAACAACCGGTGGTGGGCTAACGACATCAATAGAGTAGTCATCAATATTAGTTACGGTTCATGATTGCTTTGGATATTTTAACGAGTGGAAATCAGCACACACATCGGCTTAAAATAAATATCAGTTACAATACTGATGAATATTCTGATATATTTTTCTCGTTTCAATTATTCATTAAATATCTCAACAAGGAATTTCGTATATGAAAGATTAAATACGGGATTTTTGCGAACTGAATGGAATTTTCGCGATAATCGATTGAAATATTGTAACACGAATCTAAATATGTCTGTTGTATTATATAAACAAATACCTGTATTTGATGATCGTTATCTGTCAATAGATGTATCTGTCCATTATGTTGATGTATTACTTCTCTCAGTTAAGATTAAGTTCATCGAATTTGAAAACATGTTTATACTAATACATGGTACAAAAAAATTCAAATACATAATTGTAACTCAACTCATATTTAAAAAAAACGTAAAAATAATATACAACAAATTTTTACACAATTATTTAATGTTGAATTTACATTATTCATAATTTAATTTTAACACTGAATATTCATAATTTACGCACACAACGACTTAAAAGATGATAATATTTATTCTCATACTCAATTTTATTTAATAATCTGTGGAGATATATGTGATTAATTACCTTTGATTCTCTACATCCATAAAACTGGTCTATGATATAATCAAATAAAGTAAAAAAATTAATTTTGTATCAGAATCAATATGATTCTATCAACATTGAAAATATTTAACTTCGATTCGGTCGTTTATGTAAATATCATTCATAAGAGAGCTAAAGTTTCCATTTAAAGATATATTTTTAATTTTTTTTTACATTTAAGAACACTTCATTAAAATTTTATTTGAAATAAAATTATTATAGTCATTTTCCAAGAAAAGGGTCTATATATATAAATACCATTTGCCAACGTAATGGTAAACCCTTAAATTATACATGGAAATTTACTTGACAATCATTCAATGTCAATTATTTTTGATTTGAGAACATGTGTATTTATACATGGGTGCATTTAACATGAAACCCGTGGACACGCAGTTCTTCTGCCTATTTTTGGAAATATAAAATCCTAAAATACAAAATATACCATTTATAAAAGTTTATATTGATGTAATAAGCAATGGTTTGTATAATTAAAGTATTTCTTACATCTATCGTAAGAAAATAGCCCTCTATTTCACTTAATACGATTCGGGATTAAATATTTATAATAATATGAACAAAATTATCTTATTTCATTTAACGACCGTTTTGTTTTTTATGTAAAACCAGAGTTTTTTGAAATAAAGGTGAGGATACGCTGTTAGAATTTTATGTTACGTGGTGTTTTTTTATATGGAAGGCGAGGGAACTTCGTTTCCCACTCCCTTATTTGGAAATTTTAAAATTTAAAACCGATAATAAGTATTAATTATAGATTTATTTATTTAATCTGTCATTATTATGTATATTCGAAACTTTTTTAGACTGAACGCAGTGGAACGACTTTCAAACATTCTCAGACTTTTTTTGTTAAGTTTCATATGAGTATTAAAAAATTGTTGTCATTTTTTTGTAAGAAATACCATGGCTCTTTAAAACTAAAGCTTCCAGAACTCTGTTACAATGTTTTGAAAAAGAATATTGTGCTTTGTTTGTATTTTTAAATGAATAAAATACACAATATTATGTTATAAATTTCGATTTTTTTTTTGAATGAAATAAATTTTAAATTTGTAAAAATTTACTTCTGGGTATATAGCAGACCAGCTCTATTGAATTTAACTTTAATTAACAAAGAAGAGATAGACCACTTTCCTTGATAAANATTTAATTCCAATAACTTAGAAATTGTGATTTAATGCGTGAGAAATTCGAAACTGAAACGAGTTTAAAAGCAATAATATTTTTAGAGTACAAGATCATATTATAAGATGATTGATTTCCATAAAATTGATATTTGTATTTTATGAGTGTATGTAATAAATAAATCCTACTCATAATCTGTCAATACAAACTTTAGTCTGGTTTACTTTTGGATGAACTTATTGCTTAAAAATGTTATTTTTTGCACAAAATAGGATTGTAATGCAAAAATATTCCGAGTCGATCAATTTTGTTACAAGAAACTACATGGACACCAAACTATAAAATATGCAGTTAAAAAATGTGTGTCCAGGCTTGTGTAACATGATCAACTATCTAAAATATTCCAACATGCGTAGTTTGTGATTCAACATCTCATCGAATACGAAACATTCATCAATCCAAATCAAGAAAATACTGCCATATATTAACCATTATTTAAACAGAAAACTCGTGAGTTATTTTAAAATGCACTTTGGAAAGGTTTTTTGAATTTTACAGAGAATATCTCATAGATGTAAACGAAAAGTACATTCGTTGGTAGAATTTGTCTATTTCAATAGAACACGATAAACAACGCATATTTGTCACAATAAAAATATTTCCAAGCCCGTAGTAACTCTTTGCCATAAACCATGATATAAAATCAAACAATTTAAAAGTAGAATTTTAAGACATGGGAATGGAAGTCTGCAAGTGATAGGTGAAATTGATGAGTATACACTATATTGAAATAAGTATCATAGGTGCACAATTTCAATGGAAATCTGGCGTAAGTTAACGTTTAACTAACCACCTACCAAATTACTTACTTTTTATCTAGCTAATTGGATAGCAAAACACTCGCATATCAATGATATCAACATATCTATCACCCAGTGAACCAATCATTGTTAATTTCTTTCAGAGCTATAAGTACGTGGAGTATATATTTACTCATTAAACTGTAATCTGATTGAAAATTTTATAACCACAATAAACTTGCTTATTTTATCATAGTATAGGGCTCTTAGTATTCTTTTAACTCGAGAAGATCGACAAGGCATACGTGAAATTTACTTGCCGAATACAAAAATATCATCGAATCAAGATTTTATTCCTGAATTTATGGCAATGAGAAGAAACAATGCTGGTCTATAATTTGGAATTGTTGATATTTTTTTATCTACGCCATTTTTCATCAAAAATCAACGAATGTTTTAATTAAGATGTCCAAAATTTAAAAAAAAAGTGAAAATTTTTAACTGCATTACCTTTTAAGGCAGATCTCTTTTATCCAAGTACTTCAGAAGCAAAATTGATTTCTGAAATCTGATCTGAAGGTGCATTTTATATTGACAATAGAGAGATTTTCATCGAAGGTACTTATGCATAACTATAGAAGTATGTAGCTTCGAGAATGGGAGTTAATGTGAAGTAATTTGTGATTGTACATGCCCGATTTTAACACTCAGAACAAGTTCAATAATTTTTATGTTATCACATCTTTTAGTTGTCATTATTCGTCGAAAATGAACCTGCTAAAATGCACTTTTTTATGTAGCAGGATTAAAAATTATACCCTGATTAATTTAGACAAAACTAGTGTCTTGTCAACCCTCTTAGCAGCTTCAAATCAGATATATGTAACCGATTGAAGTTCTAGGATCAAAGAACCCATCCTTTTATTCTTAGATCTATCTAAAGCAAGATTCTGTTGTTTAATAATTCTTTTTCTAAAAATATTAAGATTTTTTGATTGAATCACTTAGATATTTGGGACGGAATATTCAGTAATTTATATAATAAAAAATTTCGCTGTATTTTATTAATTTCGTTATAAAAATTGCTTTGAAAATAGGAAATTGAGACATTAAATATACTGTGAAATAATTAACAACCGTAGATTATTATAGATTAGGTGAATCTCTTCCTAAAAATGGCGACGAGAGATGTTACGAACATATAAGCATTTTCCAGAACTTCAGAATAATCACCTTGAATATTTAGATTCAGTCTTCTCTCTGTAAAGTAGGGGATTTTTTCTGAAAAGCAATATAGCTTATTTCCAAATTCTTTTTTGATTACTTACTGAAAGAATTTCAGAACCCTTCGATCGCACCATTAATGCATCCGAGACCAAATGAAAGTGTTCTTTGATTTGATACGAAGTATCATAATAAGGATGGATCCAATGTCATCCTACTTGTTACGATGCGAAAATTAAAGGTTGAGTCCTGACAAAATCTGTTAGCTTTGAACGCAGATCTTGGAAATTCTTCAAAGCTTCACGACCTAAACTGTCTTACGATGACACTGATTTTCTGGTTTCCGAGAAAATTCATTATAAGCTATCTCATGTTGTATCTGGTCAACAATCGTGGATGGAGGTTTCAGGGTCCGCTAGCGTCTGTCAGTTTTCCAGCATATTATAACACCAGCTCTTGACTTATGAATCACGTAGGTATCGGATGTAGCTCTAATCTCAGAGCTAAATAAATTAAATTTCAAAATCGTTGTTGCAGCTATAGAACCTACGCTTTCAGAATATCGAAAACATACGACTAATCATTTTTTGTTAGAAGAAATTCTCTGTCGTTAAAAAAGAGTCAAAATGAATAGCCTCAACGGCAAACCTCAGCCGAATCTTAGTATGAAGAAAGAGAGTTGGAAATGATGTTCATTAAGTCATCAGTTGAGGGAACGCAAAATCTTAATTCTTGGCAGCAAGTGCGTAAAGCAACTACATTGTTTTTGAATATGCAATTCAAATCTTTTAAACCATTACTCTGCTTTTATTTTTTTCTAGTTCAGTCTTTAACTCGTTTCATATTAATTTCACAGATATAGTCCATTTGACGTAACATTTTATACGCGTACCTCAGGCAGCTATAAAATGAGAAAAAGAAATTCATAAAAAATATCACACAAATATGAAATTCATAATGATTATTCCGCTTTTGTCATAAACAAGAATCGATATATGAATATCTTCATTTGAATATAAATTGAATTGATTAAAATCAAATCTTATCTGTCATAATAATATCTGAGGTAGTATTTCTGATTCTTTTAATAGTAATATAATAGCTAGATCTGACGGTTTTTAATTAGTGTATTAATATTGAACATAAGTAAATAAATGATTCATAAAATTATATATATATTATTTTTTTATTCACATGAAGAGTATTCGGCAAATTAATAAAGAATGTTCACAAATGTATCTTCTAGCCATTATAAAAACTACTTCGGAAAATTGGTTTCATCTAATAATTATTGATAAACACTGCATGACTATTTTTGATGACTGTAATCCTATCCTAGTCTGGCCAATTTTTTGAACTATTTTTTATCATAGTCCCAGTTAGGATCAACGTTATTTATATAGGAACATGTTACTGGGTCTTAGTGTTGAATATTAAACACTAACTGTAACAAAACAATATACGACTGACAGTTTCGGGAAAATACGGGATCGAATGATAATGTTGCTAAACATAGTTAATCAAAAAAAGTCTTAAACTGTATGAGGCAAATCTACCTATATGAATTATGGAACGTGCCAATACATATCTAACGTAATTAAAAAAATACATATATCTCATTATTAATTATATGGTAGTAGCTGCCTTAGATTGAGAACGCAGATAACAATATCAATCAAAGTTTTATCCTCAACACATCTTTCGACATTACATCATGCATGCTGATGACCTAACGTTGAGGTCTTAATAAACAATGGCCTAAGGTAGTTAAGTTTATTACCTATCTCCTTTATGCCTGACTCAAGAAATTACGGACTCGTAGAATATCATTAATATTTATGAGCCTCAAACGTTACGTTTAAAATTGAAAGCTTTAACGAACAAATCTAATATCTTTCTTAACATCTAAACATTCTGGAATATTCTGTTGGCATTTGGGATGTATTTAGAGATATCGACAGAGTTGAGGGAATTCCGACTAGATTCTATGATCACATAAGAAAGATATACTCAATGTTTGAGAGTATAATTTTTAGTTCTCTACGAATGTGCAAAGTAATCATTAAAGAATGTTACTAGATCCAATGGACTTTCTAATATTGTAACTTTTGCACGCAAAATTAATCCAAATATTAACCTATGATTTCTTAAATAACGTCAAAATCTCTACCTTATCAGAAAATCATTTCTTTTATGTGCAACCATTTATGTATAACATCTATGGCAGAACATCTTTTATATCGTAATTCCATAATGTCGATGAAATCCAATCATATTTACAGAGTCTGATGTTATTTATAAAAAAATTTGCAAAAAACACTCATTACGCCGCAGACTTCGCGAGTCCGTATTAATGTTACGTTAAGTCGAGTCTACCCAATATATAAACCATATCCAAAATTAGCCCTGCCTTTCTTATACCAAATACTAATTGCCTTTATTTTTGATTACAAGTTATATACCGGAATATTTTGTAATTTTTCTTTTCAATTCATTTTTCATGGGCAAATAAACCTTAAAATCCAAAATAAATATTTGCATCGACATTAAAAAATAGAAAGAAATTTTAGAAAATTTTTAAATCGAAACTATCTAAAGCTTCAATAATTTTTGTAAAAATTTAAATGCCGTTATTAATAGGATTTATTTGGGAAATCGATGTGTATACAACATGCAGTCAAAAATATGAATGAGCTCATCCAAATAAATCCGAACAGATAAAGGTATACAACTCGAGTAAGTATGAACAATACAATGAAATATTCATAGATGGACTGCTGTTAATAAAACCTTGCCATTCATTCAATACATTAAAATATTAATACAGATCTCGAAGTTTAAAAAATCAAAACAATAAACATCCTGTGTCTTAACCAATAGAAAAAAATATGTCGATTTCTAGTGTTTTTTTAAGATGGGGAATATATAATAGATAGCCAAGTACTGAGATATTAGTCATCTGAACAAATTTAATACAGTTTATTTAAAAGTCAGGACATATAAATAAGCGTATATGATATCAGAAGTTATATGAATCTCAAGTACAGGCAAATAATAAATGATATCTATATTTCAATTCGTATTTTAATTAAATTTATAATTTGTACTGCATATAACACCATTTATTTGAAAAAATAGTGTATTATACAGTGTTCGCAAATTTTTTCATCAAATTCCGAAAAATATGATTATGGCTTTCTGTAATTATTTGTAATGAAAAAGAAGCATTCAAATAATAAATCATTAGATTCAAATTTGTAAATAATATAAAACCTGTGAATCAGATCGCTAGCTCGTATATGTAAACCATGCGTATTAGAATTCATATCATTTTTGAACGAAATGTGTATGAATTGTCATTTTCCCTAGACTTACTTTTAAAAATCAGATTAGTGTTTTTTGAAGATAATATTGGCATTTTCAGTGTGTAAACACACCTCTTTACGATATAAAATACTAATAATCTCTCAGCGCTTATCATTCAATATTCACAAGTGTGAAATCATCTTTCTACTCATAGGCGACAGCGGCTGTGTAAGTTGATGCAACTCTTGTCAAATTTGAACAATCTACACGTAATATAAGGATGAATATTAGCATTCATATGATTAAGTATGCATTTATATATATGATGTTTGTTGTCTTATTCAATTTACTCACCTCAATCGCAAAGTCATGGTTAATGTCCTAATTTTAAGATAATTAATGAGATTAATATAAATATTTTATGTAGTTTTTCCAGTACAATAATATATACAATTCGAAATACCACATATTGGCAAGATGATTCGTTTAATCTCATATCAAAGCATATGATAATTTAAAAATGTATTAATTGTAATGATATATTAGATATCCTGTGTAACGTAACAGAGCTGAGTGGTCATATAGGATGACCGCTGGGTGAGCATCAATGAGTGGTGGGTTCAACTAAAGAGTGAATCACCTTTTAATTTACACTTGATGTGGTCTAGAGAATCTTGAAAAAATGGCGTAGCCTACCCCAAGAGAAACCCATACGGTTTGTGTGTTTTGACATTCGACCAATGGTTAGTTTTAATTCCTGAATTTCATCTTTGAATTTTTGGATTTCGAGGCAGTCGACGACTGTCTTGTGTTCTATTGCAAGCAAACGTTCTCTTGTAGGGCAAGTATCTCCTAATTAGCTGTAACCCCTTCAGCCTTTTCAGAGCAGTCCCAAATTGTATCGAAGTTGCATTTAATAACTTCTCTTTTGATGTATATATTTCGAATACCGGCCACGAATTTCTAGATCAGGCAGCCTTCGGACTTTTTTACGTACCCTGTTTAGTATAGCTTGACAAATTCAAAAGGGAAACCGCGCAGCTCTTCAGAAGGCTTTTACTTTCCAATCCAAAAGGTCTGCTTAGCTTGTTTACAGGACATACTCTTATCGTATGTTGTTACAAGGAACATGATAATCTCGTCGACTGGTTGGGTTTGGATTTGCAATTTAGATATGAGCCCCAACACTGGAGCACCCAAACACATCAAGAGAGTGTCTTTCCTCGCTTCTTAGCCTTCCAATTTGTGCTTCTTGGCAAACATCTGAAACTTTGCATACCATGGTGAGAACTCATCATCACCATTGAAGGGTACAACAGCCTTAACGATGTCTGAAGATCACGGCATTGAAATAAATTACACACAAATCGATATCTTATCTACGAAGATGTGCGATGCTCCAGCTGGAGTCCACGTGCCACATATAGAATCTATCAAATTTATGCATCTGTGAAAACATTTTCGTTTTATTTGAAATTAATAGAAAATGCTTGAAATTTTGATTTAATTAATATGTGTTGAATCGACCGGATACCGTTTAATTTACAGATAAAATTATATATAAACAAAAGGGAAGACATATTCAAGAATATTGAGAGATGATTAATGTTGCTGACCATATTTATTAAAACAGTCGCCTTCGCAAAAAAATCGTTTGTATTCGTGTCAAACATCTGAATATTTTTCTGCGAAAAAATAAAGGTATAATATTTTATGTTGTGTTTGCGCATTATCAGTTTTGTTGTGTGTGGTAGGTGTTTGAGATAGTAGATTTTGTTGGAATAGTTAATAAAGTGGATTTGTTGTTGATGTAAGCAATAATGGCTGTATTATTTGTGAAAGGTTATAATTGGGCGCCATAAAAATGGATACGCTCGTTTATATTAATTTTGCCCACAATTTTTGAAAGAAACTACGGTTGACAAAAGTGTGATGAATTGACCAAAATTGAATAGTTCTATAATGACTAGTCTGAGTATGAATTGTCCCAGATTCTGTGGATCTTGGCAAATAGAAGCCGACGAGGTCGACACAGAGAAACTACGTTGACCTTTCGTTATGGTTTCTTTGAATTTACAGACGTGCATATTTGGCTTATTAATGGACCTGATAAATTTCAGCGAGCGATGGAAGACATATTGACCCAGTAGATAGACAAAAATTTACTCATTTATCTAGACGACATTGTTATATTTGGTCGCAATTATGAAGAGCATTTAGAACATCTTGAAGATGTTTTTGCTATTTTCTAGTCTGCAAATCTAAAACTGATAAAAGAAAAATTCGATTTCTTTAAGTCATAAATAAAGTAAGTGGGGCACGTTGTAAAACAAGGTGGTATACATGTGGATCGTGATAAAGTCCGATGAGTCGTGAAATGGAAAACTCACACGAACAAAAAAGAAAAAGAAAAATTCCTTGCGTTCGTTGGATATTATAGACGTTTTATCAAAAATTTAATTAATAAAAAAATTGTGTTACGACAGCTAACGCGCGAACAAAGTAAATATATTTGGCTATAATGCCACGAGAACGTCTTCTATGGAATTAAGCAACAGGTGGAAAAAGCTATCTTATTAGAATTTCCATTTGACGGTGGAACTTATATCCTTGAATGCCACGCGAGCGAAAAAGACTCTAGAGCTGTCTTGAGTCAAACGAACAATAAAGTAGCTGAGAGAGTTTTGCGGTTCGCAAGTCGAGTACTATCTAAGGAAGACAAACGATACTCGACAATCAGAAAAGAATTAGTAGCTCTTATTTGGGATCTCAAATAGTTCAAATAGTGCCTCTTGGGTACCCTTTGCATAATAAGATCCGATCATAAACCTCTGGGAGGGTTATTGTTGACAAAAGAGGCAGAACGCTAATTGGGGAGATGGCTAGATTTAATATCACAATTCAACTTTTAACTCGGATACAGAAACGGAGTAAATCATGGAAACTCTGATACGATGTATTGGTGCCTTTCTATACTACATACAGAGGATGACTTAAAGAACTTGACGGCTGTTGATGTAGCAGTTGCTCAACGTGAGGACGAGGACTTAAATTGGATAATGAACTTCTGTGACAATGGAAAGGTTGTCCAAGATTGTGAGCTAAACAGCAATCATGATATTTTAATTATAATGAAAGACTCTCTCTACATCGAAGATAAAGTTTTGTACAGAAAGTTCGACAACCGCCATCGAAGTGGTCGAATCGTCGTTCCGAAAAAGTGGATTGCAAAAATTATCAAAATGGCACATGACAATATAGAATATTTTTGTGTGAGGCGTACCTAAGACATAATTTCTCCTAGACTTTTTGGCCAAGGGTGAGGAAAGACGTTTAAACATGCAAAAAAAAAACTGTGATAAATGCTCAAAATACAATTCCAACTGTATATCAACAAAGGTCCATCTCAAACAAAGTAGATCTAAACAAATACTCGAAATTGTAACAATGGATATTGTGAGACAATTACCTATAGTGGAAGGGTATCGATATATCATTACTATTGTTGACAACTATTCAAAATGGATATCAGCGTTTTCATTGAAGGAAATTACAGTCTATTAGGTGTACAAAACCTACATTTCTAAATATTTATATTTCTTCGGTGTTTTAATTGCAATGTTAGCAGACCAAGGATCTAATTTCGAATCGGAAGTGGTTAAGGTAATGTGCGAAAATCTAGGAATCAAAATGTTACCAAGGTCAACTTACGATCCCTAACGCGATGGTATAACCGTGAGAGCGAATCAAACGATTGTGCAATTGCAGTCGAAAACGATACAGACTGATGCCGAGTGGCCATAATCATTAGTTCGTATTTTCTTTGCATACAGTACTACTGTAAATGAAAGTACTGAAGCTTCTCCATTTGAAGTAATGTTCAAGAGGATCCCGCGTATACCATTAGATATGATTTTTGGATGGAACCTGAAAAGAAACCATGATATCAACAAATCACGGCTGGCCAGAGCCTTAATAATCGTCCAGATGGTTTAGATGAAAGAAAAATAACACAATTGGTTTAGTTACAACGGGAATTTAAACGATTATTTATTTAAATGAGCAAATTGGGTTTATACCAGTTATCCAAAGCTCGAAACTGAAAGCAAAGGAAAAATCTTCCCCCCGCGTTGTAAATGGCAATTCCAAATCTTTTCAATAAATGAATCAAATGTAAAGGATTAAACTGAGCGTGGTGACCTAATAATTCATAAAAATCGCTGTAAAATGGCATATGAAATACCGAACCATCTGTTAAATCATAAGAATTTTGTCAAAATACACAATACAGTGGTTAAACCC
>JWZT01005635.1:151097-164977 GCA_000827895.1 Thelohanellus kitauei | reverse complement strand
CAACGTTGCTATAGCTGTTATTGAAACTCTAAATCGATGACCCTTTATTGAAGACGATATTATTCATAATGAAATCATATGTTTCAATTGCTTATCATCAGGAATATTCATAAAATTGTAAGAAAATCCTTGAATATTATTATTTAAAGCTGATTCGAAACCTTAAAGTACATGAATGAATTCCCTGGATATTGCTGAACAAACTGTAATATAATTAGATTAATTTTTTTTAATTTTTTCATTCAGATTTCAACCAACAGCACTTCAATAATTTCTTCTCGTCATATCATATAATCTCTTTTCATCGATAAAAAGGATAAATCTATTACTGGCTGAGTATTCTCAGTATTTGATGATAGGATTGTGTCTTTCTTGAATGATTCGTTATATGTTACTTCGTTCGCGAATAACAAGTATATTTTTTATAAGAATAGTTATAATCGTTTAAATATCACGCTAGATGGCGTTGGATTATTCTTTTTATTTGTAATATTAAAAAAAGGTTTGATAGATTTTGTAGAGTGAGATAGCAGTCTTAGGCGTTCAAGTAAAATCCTTACTCGTTCTAACCAATAATATTTCTCGAATGCTGCCTTGGTGGGTTTTATAATAGTTTCTGAATATACTTAGAAAAATCTTTGAAAAATACAAATTTTAACATTTTCGAAACTTTTGAAAGAGAATTATCGTTTAATATGGCGTTTATTATATGCAAACAGCATTCTTTGGATACACTTTGAATTGTTGTTATTCTGTTTCTTTTCTAGGATATTTGTCGAAACTGATTGTCTAACTAATATGAATTTTTGTATTCATTCCCATTTTTATTGACAATTTTTACAATTCTATTGACTAATATTCCATTTTTTTATATAGAAACCCTGTATATTAATCACACATAAACTCAGAGATGCAAAAAAAATATAAAATCTCATATAAGAGTAAGATTCTATTATTGCAGGATTCGATGATCGGAGAAATCCTCAAATCCTTCTTATTCGGCGTCTGTTGCAATTTATAAAGGCAATGAACGTTTCAAAATTCTCGAGAGTTAAAATATTAGTTACATTCAATGATATTGTTCGAATTATCTAGAGCATATTTTGTGATAATTTTGCTTAATTTTCATATGTACATACAATGTTACATGGAAAATAGACTTCCATCTGCCGATATTGTAACTGAAATAATGCAGGAAATAAATCGCCGTATTTTATATTCGGTTAACCATATCTAGTTTTCTCACGTTGTCAATTTTTAAGCATATATTTTGCCATTTTTGACTAGAATTAATACTTTGAAAATAATTTGTAATTTTGATTTCCGTTATCATGCGCAGAACAAACAATGATATACAAAGCAAAGATTATGCTTAGTATAAATTAAAAGAATGAAATTGTCGAGTATCTTCAATAGAAACTTTTATATACCTTCATAAATATTGTGTCAGAATTTAAATACCATTATAAGGAGATTAAATTCTCCTAAATAAGATACTTTAAAATGCTGCATAAAATATAGTAGATCCTCAATATAAAGGATCTTAACAAACCTAAGTATATAAACTAAAGTACCTATTAAGAATGAATGGCCAAATTCTTTTTAATTTCGCAGTACACATAGTAAAGACAATCAATCTAAGACTGAAAAGTGTTGACAGATCTTTCACTGAAAAAGTAATCAAAAAACTAAACATCATTTTTTGAAACCCACAGAACATAATTTGTAGATGGCTGATGTAGTTTCTTGATAAAGAATCGAAGACTCAGTGCTGATGGTGGAGATTTAAAATAAAATTAATAATTCATTTTAAATTCAATTTACACATAACTGAATATAATATTTTGAAAGAAATTATTTGAAACGTTTACGGTTTGACAAAATTTACAGAAATTTAAATTTTCGTATTATTTTAGATAGAGCATGGTTTATACTGCATGAAACCAATATTTGTTCTTAATCCTGTCCATTTTTTTTAAATTAGTTCGAGTACTATCCACCAATTTAGGATAATTATATTAGGCAAACTGTATATATTCAAGTCGATGAATCAAAATACAGTGCCAATTTTTGGAAATCGTTGGTTTATGTTATGTATGTTTATTATACTGTATTTAAAGAAGTGTTTCTCTTGTGGAAACTTCTTGAAAACCCTACTAAGGCATATGATGTATTTGACAAATTGGTTCATGTTTGAAAAATTCTAATATCTGTTGAGAAAATATTTATGGTGTAGGTACAGATGGTTCTCAAATTATCTTAGGACATCGGTCTTGGTTTCCATTTTTGCTATAGAATGAGACAGGTAAATTCATTTGAACCAACTCTTTGATTCATTGACAAATATTATCACCAAAAAACGGCGAAATAATTACCAGATGTTATGAAAGTTATCATTTATATGGTGAATGAGAGTCGTTTAAACAACCAATTTTACTCAATAACTTGTATATTTTAATATGTTGTTGATTCTTGTGAAATATATAGCTAAATTGTGATGTTTGTCCAATGAATTATTCCAAAATGTAGTTTAATCTTCGCCAGAAACCAAATCACTATATATTTAATACTGCAACAAAGACATTTCGAAATATATATATATTTATGAATATGAAGGAAAGAATATAGTTTATATCGTTGATATATTTTTGATTGTGTAGGAATATTTTTTTTTATTGGAACAGCCAAGTAAATCATACTTCGCCTTATTTAAAAAGATTACATGCTTCAACATGAACTATTGACTTTGACAAACAAAATTAGACGAAATTGAAACTTCTATGCAGCTAACATATCGGCATTATTTGAAGAAAAATGAGTGGAACCTGACAAAACAAATAGATTAATAAAAACCTCGAAAAAATATTTACACATGCTTCTAGACGAATTGTACTTTCCCAATCTATCTGCGAACGTTGGAACTTGCAAGACGTCCATTTACACTCAACGTTTGAGATGCTTTTGAGAAATTACAGGAATAGATATTGAACCCCCATGAATGACTAATGAGAACATGTGCGCATCGCATTAGATGAATACGCTATATATTAATGTAAGAGGTTAAAATAATGGACACGATGAAAACTCGCAATGTTAGAGATGTAGATAACGCGGAATACTTGTTAGTTTATTTCCAAACAAATGGTGGTTGCGAATGTATGGGACAACGCAAAATGTTCTGCTGTATTCCCAGTTGTGTGAATAGGGATATATTTTAAGAGATACAGAAAAAATTACCGTGTTTAGCGTAAAATACTCTGAAGAAAAATATGTAAAATAGATCGAATTCTTAAAAAAACGAGTTTATGAGGACGCTCTTTCTTCAGCATTCTGTATATATGAAAGGCATATTGTTGCATTGATAGACCCAAAATATTTTATCTCATGGATAGAGAAACTCCTGAAGTCAGCAAGATCAGCGTTTAGGGCCCACGGCAACGATTTCTTCCAAAAATAGAGCTCTTGAAGGTACACCTGCAGTGTCTTGTCTGTTTGGCAGCTTTTAGATGCCATTTCATTGGATCAGATGGTTAAACAGGCTTTAGAATCTCTGAGTTCCAGTTCCTTGCAATTTTCAAAAACTGAATTAATCTCAATTGTGTACAAAGAACCACCTGAATAACTAAATTTACACAAATACACAAAATCGTTAATGTCCCAATACGACGAAATTATGAAAAAGATTGGAGAAGTTAGAAATGGCCATATCCTCGGCGGATAAAACAAGACCATGAAAGAAATGTCGAAATTTTGGTAGAGAAAACTACTGTACTGATTTCTAAAGAGCAGGTATAACCTGCAGCAGATGCAAGATAAGCGGCCATTACTACTTGGAATGCAAAAGAAATGATAAACATTCGATTTCTAATCGTTATTCTCCTGAATGCTTTGTCTGAGTTTCAGTCTATTTTGACAATAATTGCTGTGTATCTGTCCAAATTCCAGTGATATTACAAAACATCTCGACCATAATTGACCCTGGAACAAGTCTCTGTTTAATAAATAGTCGGGTTGCCTAAAAAAATACAAACGCTAATTTAGAAAATTAACCTATTATAAGCGAATAGAGATTCAACTCAATCACATGAAATAGTACAGTTACGCTTCTTGTTTGGAAATAATATGTTTCAGTGAACTATTCCCATGACCGACAATCAGAACTATCATTTAATTATTGACAGAGATTTACTAAAGATATTCCTTATCAAATTCGAACTGAATTTCAATCATATATACTGTTGCGACCGTTTGTTGAGTATATTCATTTTTGATTCAAAAATAACTTAAATCACGTATCAGTCACGTCCAAGAATTAAATCATCGATATACAGACGTCAAACTCTTCTGTGTTCTCTTAATCCCCAACTGATATCGTATTTAGTGATTCAGTCAAACAAAAAAATTTAAACGAAGTCGGATACACCTGTTAAAACAAATGAAGATTGAATTTCTGTCCACCTTGAAGATAAGATAAACGAACAGCCTAACGAAAATTTAGATGGTAAAATATTAACTCTGAGAAAAAGCCTTGGTTATCACCATCTCTCCTCTTAAAATAATAAATCTGGAGTTTTCTGACTCTTCATAGACTATAGAACATTGAATAGTTTGTATATAAGACCCGAGAACTCTCTCATCCACTTATCGAATCAATTTTCTACTTGCTATCAGCGGCAAGGTATTTTAAAAACATTGTACCTAAAATCGATATACATTTAGTTTGCTCAGAATGAGAGTTCTTAGCTTAGGACGGGTTTCTGTATTAGACCTCATAAAGCAACGTATCATTTCAACGTAATGATATTCGTGCTCACGAACGAACTAGCGTTTATAAACATTAATGCACAAAATACTACATGGAATTGAAGGTTGTTTATGTTATGTAATGACGTCCTCAGACATACTAATTCATTCGATCAACATAATCATATACTCGATAAATATTCTCAAAAAAATTCAGGAATACAACCAAACTCACAAGGCGAATTTTAGATTCTGTCCTAATCAAATATTTTCAACCGGAGTCACAATTTCTGAATCTCGACACGGCCGAATATATCAGATGTGGCAGTCATATCAACATAAATATCCTGATGACGCAAAACAAAATAATACTCCATTTTAGCATCAAGAAACAATTGAAGTCGTATTTTGCAGAATTTCGCAAACCTTGCCGAACCAATATATACACTTCGAAGAACAGCGATCCCGCAGATTTGGAATGAGATATGTGATAACTCATTTAGAAAACTTATATATTTTATGGCCCATTTTCCCTCTCTTGGAATTATGGACATAGAAATACCTTTTGAACTCTCAAAAAAAGTCTCTAATAAAATATTTGGAACATATCTATGTGAAATATTAACGTCATTGACGTTCCAATAGCGTTTTCTAGGCAGCTATATCGCTCAACTCTGAGAAATTACACGACAATAGATAGAGTGTTGGGAATAGTTTCTACCATTCGAAAATTCCCGCATCATCGATATTGTACAAAATTTATCCTGTGAACAGATCAAAAATGTCTCAAATTTCCATAATCTTCGAATGGCGTTTAAGGTAGTTTTACGAGATGGCCTTTAGAACTAGAAAACTACGACTTTTAAATATTATTTATCCTAGGAAGCAAAAATACTGTATCCGACGCATTATCCTGTTCATCGGCAAGGATTGTGTTTGAGCCATTTGAAAATATTTAAAGAAGAGCAATCGAAAGAAGCCATCGTAGAAAACATTCTAAAGAGGATCAAAAATATTAAGGGGTATTCGATGGAAATTAAGAACCTGTTTACGGCCTTTAATGTTCAATTGGAAGAAAAGGAAGCCGCCCAATTGTGTGAGATCATTGGACATTGATATTTTTACAAAGGTTCATTGTGATATACTCTCCCATTTATGCATAGAGAAAACATCCGACGAATTGAGCACACGATTCTATTGGAATAACATAATAATGATAAATTTCACTGGATCAGGATATGCGAATATTATAGATTAAAATGTAGACGAACAGAACTATTCGAGCTTAGCTAATACACTTTTATTACGGAGAGAAATTTTCGAGATAGCATATCGATTTTACATCACCTGTATCTATTAAAGAATAAAGCAGTAAATACATTATCGGTGACACTGAAGCATTCCATAATGTATTGAGGCCAAAGCCATTACGTACCTAACAGCGGAGGAAGCTGAAAAATATATTACAGATAACATTTCTCATAGATTCGCTGTCCTATGTTAAATAATACTGACCAGACAACTCAGTTCCTGTCAACCCTTATTAATTATTTTATGCTATGAAAGGAATCAGAAAAACGAGAAGTATCCTGTATCACTAGATCAGAAACAGTAAAGTAGAAAGGACGAATAGGATAATATTATAAGCATCGATGTAACATATTATTAATAGCTATATCGATTTGGATGAACATCTTTAAGCAGTTGTTTATTCAATACGACGAACTAAAAATAAATCAACTGGTTATCCTCGCTGCGCTTTCATATATGGCATAGATGTCGACAATCACGTTACAAAAGACAAGATTGAGAATGCCGAAAATTGTAACAATCCTATCTATGTATAAAATATTTCGAAACAAATTTTGATACTGGATCAGATTATAAAATCAAATATGTCTTCAAAAAATACAGAAAGAATGCTTGCTACGAATCAAAACTCACAATTTATGTTTTTAGGCACCAGGCGACGAGATTTGCCTACAAAACAACAAGCCTAATTAGTTAAGCATTAGATTTGATGTTTCTTTTACTATAAAATCAGACGAACACCAAAAGTATGTCATTTACCATAGCCTGTACTCTAATTAATAAGAAATAGTTCATTATAATTTACTCTGTGGTGGCCTTAAGCAAGAGAACCAGAAAAAGCCACAATATCAGAAAATCCATCACCATTGCGCCCTCAAAGGTTTACGGAACAAGCAAAAAACGCTTTGATAAACTTTGTGACGATGGAGTGGAATTTCACGACTAATAACAATTTTAGTAAATTTAATTAGATTAATATGTTATAAACCCTTAAACAGTGATGCAGCAAAAACTGATTTCACTTATTGAATGTCAATTATGAATTATGAATAAAATGTTAACAGAGATAACGTTTTTAACATGTTCTGCGTGAGACTGGCTTGCCTCTTTGTTTTAAATTTCAAACTAAATATCTTTACAAAACTAGATTTTTCTATACTTTATTTTATAAAATCAAATATAGAATTAGACATGATCCATAATATGCCATTCCTTGTTCTATTGTAATGGCGACCCTAAATATTCACTGATTTTATCAATAAATACCAAAACTCAAAAAATTAGCACTGATACCAGCTTGGTTATATCAACCGTCGAGGCACTAATATTATCAAAAATATTCCGATTTTTACCCCTGCTTCGCAACGTATTTCTAATTTATACATAATTATATAGCATGACGGCGACGATTAGGAAGATTAGAACAAATATATAAAGCAATAAAGGAATATTTAATTTCCCATATTTAATGATAAATATATTTTGCACAAAATGAATAACATATTGTTAGATGATTACACATACCGCGTATGCTATGTTTTATTAATCAAAAATAAAAGATTCTCACGCATATCATATTTTTATACTATATTTATTATTTGTACACATAAAAAAGTACAGCCACGTCAGTCCATCAATTAAAATTATCTTAAGATTGCGGATTGCAACAGCCTGTCAGAAGGATTAAAGTTGACGCAGTAAATATAGTTTGAAAACCGTTATATTTATGTAAAATATTCATAATCTAGTGAAGCGTCGTTTGCGATATTTGTGGTGGTATTCGAACTGATTAAAATGAGAAAATTTAACAATCACTAAAATATTCAATAAATTTAAGATCAAAAATCATTGTTTAACCAGATATCTAACTCAAATGCTAAACAGCGAAATCTAAAAAAATGCGATGAATCTGATTTATAAATAAACATCAGTATACATACAAATGATATACATAAAATTAAATGAACAGTTCACTGCCCCATAGAGATTTTTGCCACTCGTGTCGCATTCAAACTCATGACTTGATGCCCTCAATCGCAATGAGAAAATATACGCCTATACATACTCATCAATTTTATTTTCTACCAAATCTGAAAATATTTAAGAAATCAGTATTTATGTATTCCTGTTTCGGTCAAAATATAGAAACCGTTTTCCCCATTTAAGCCATTTGGTTTAAAGTATATTAAATGTATACATTGCATTTAAGAATAATCTTGAGTGATCAAATGATTATGTATATTTTTTAGTTATACCAAGTTTACATTCTTTAATACATATTAAATGGGAATATACTTCTAGAAAACAGTCACAAACATTTTTTCATCAAATTAATAGCTGAACAGCCAATTAAGTTATTCAAATTCTCTAAAGGGTTACATAAAATCGCTGGAAATGATTTTCGGAATTTTTACGACTCAATTGGAATTAGGCGAAAAAAATATCCTAAACTAGTTCATACATTTTCCTTTTTCATCTAGATCTTAAGCTTCTTTCTCTTAGAAATCATATATTTTCGTGCGTTCAAGTCACCCACTTTAGAATTTGTATATATTCCGTCTATTGTACTCTTCCCCACCGAAATATTCATCACTTCCTGGACTTTTGTGACAATTGTTCTGAGAGGAATGCCTGCATTATCATCTATCCAGGACAATATCTTTTCCTTTCGGTCTTCGTTAAGTTTTTCGTGTTTAATGTAACCCCTTTTGTTGGAATCTATTCTTCCACTTTGGTTAAAAATTTATATTACGGAGTTAATCGTACTCCTAGCCACTCCTAGAACAAGTGAAATTTCACTTGCTTTTTGACCTTTTTGATAGGCATCAACGATTCGTTTCCTGTCAAGATCTGAAAGTTTATTGTTTGGCATCAAAATTTTCTGGCGAAAATGAATGGGACAATGGCGAAAATGAATTGGAAACCAGGCGGCAATCGCATAGCGGCGCTCTTAAATATTTTTTTTTGCGAAAATGAATGGGACAATGGCGAAAATGAATTGGAAACCAGGCGGCAATCGCATAGCGGCGCTCTTAAATATTTTTTTTTGCGAAAATGAATGGGACAATGGCGAAAATGAATTGGAAACCAGGCGGCAATCGCATAGCGGCGCTCTTAAATATTTTTTTTTGCGAAAATGAATGGGACAATGGCGAAAATGAATTGGAAACCAGGCGGCAATCGCATAGCGGCGCTCTTAAATATTTTTTTTTGCGAAAATGAATGGGACAATGGCGAAAATGAATTGGAAACCAGGCGGCAATCGCATAGCGGCGCTCTTAAATATTTTTTTTTGCGAAAATGAATGGGACAATGGCGAAAATGAATTGGAAACCAGGCGGCAATCGCATAGCGGCGCTCTTAAATATTTTTTTTTGCGAAAATGAATGGGACAATGGCGAAAATGAGTGGGAAACCCTGTAAATCGCACCATCTTAACTTTCTGGAAAATATTCTTTTTTGAATTCATACAATGCAGTTTTTATCATGTGAAAAATTCACTGCCTTTATTCAAGAGAGTATTGCCCGTAAACTTAATCATTAAACACACAAGATAATCATTTAAAAATTTTTGTTTGCCACTATTTTTGCTATTTATATTAAATCTAATCTAACAACATTGTATAAACATCCTTAAACTGAAGAAAATTAAAATGAGTCTAAGCAAAATCTCATATATATTTTAAATTATTTTCATTCAGGATTGTTGAACCTATAAATCCTATATGAAATTATCAAATAAATATGATATCGTCGAACGAGGTTCGCAAAAAAATTAAATATATATGTGAATATTTGATACATTTAACAGACGAAGGATTATAATTAAAAAAAAATATTTTCTCTCACTACTCTAGTTACATTATTATTTCGAAGTAAAAAGACAATTTTTACATAATTCAAGATCTGTAGACTTACGAAGGAGAAATATAAATAAAAGAAATCAGTCTTCATCGATATAATCGTTTGGAGATATAAAACGCATGCCACGTTGAACATTTCGAAGTATAGGTCACAATGTGTTCAGTCTTTGATAGGTAATAAATTGTGACCACAAATATAACTAGAGCGGTTTTTAAATCCTTTTGTAACTGAAATATCAATGAATTATTTAACAAAAATCTGTAAATTTAAGATATAAAATTTAAACTTTATCATATGTTACTTCAAAAAAGTGCATAAAAAGATACTGAAAGTGTGAATCAAAATAATAGATAAGCCAATATCTCTAAGACATTGACAGTTAATAAGAACGAATTCTGATACGATGAAAATCTTAATAGCTCTGAGAGGAACATTTCTATCATTTTATAATGTCGACGATAAACAGTGTATAGATTTTATATCTCTGAGAAGAATGTTTGCAAAGAGAATGAAGGTATAAACTGAATTATGCGTAGCTTAATAATAAAATGTTTATATTACCAATAAAATTATCCATTATTTATATTTGAATTTTAGGTTTAAAGGAAAACAAAACTAGTCATCATATAAGGTTGTTGCTTTACAAATTTTAAAGAGATCTAACGTATTTAATCATAACGACAATATGAAATACTTAAAACGGCTTGATAATTCTGAATGTACATTTACTAGAAAATAATTGTTATGTTTTACACTAACATGTTGAAAGTCGAAAATCATTGTGAAGTATTAATGTTGAGATTTGAAAATTTGCAAAAATAATGATAATATTTGTCTTTTAATTTTCGATTTCATATTGCTTTGAGTTTACAATTACAAGTCAGTCTTGAATTTCTGTTTATTGATTTGTTATAAAATTCATCATTGAGAACTAGATTTGTAGAAAATATATTCCACCATTCACCTGAATCTTATGATTTAATATTATAGATGATATTTTTCTCAAAATTTTTATATTTGCTTCGATTAACTTAATATACATCATTTACTTGATTGGAACAACAGATTTGAATTGTCGTTTGCTGCGTTGAAATTTATAATAGAAACGCCAAAAAAGCTTACTCACAGAACTTCGCTCGATGAGCCCATATTTTCATAATATATAAATATATATATTCGATGACATAAAAACGGAATCATAACTAAAATGAACGGTTTTAAACACATGATAGATTTATAGATTCATAAAAATAAATAAAACTATTTATCAACTAATAAGTATTTTTCTGTTTACATGATTGCATCTTTGATAGAATTCTATTACCGTTCCAATTTATATCTTTAAATGAGATTCAATTCCAATGAATTTTTAAAATGCTGTTGATTTCCAAACGTTCAACAATAGAAATAATTGATCGAAGCTTGCAAATATTGATATCATTGGTTGGTTCAACATATCTGCGCATCGTTTCTTTCCATTAAATTGATAAGCAGAGATTATAACGGTTATATATCGTCTCAATTTTCACAACATTGTTCACGGTATAATTTCAAAAATTTTATCTGCGCTCGCGATGGCTTATACAATATATTACGACAAAAGATCATGAGTTTACTGGAAGATTTCGTCTGAACGCGTATTTATATCAATGAATGCTTTTTGCAAATGAATGAGAGTATCAACCTTTCCAATGCAAAAGCATAGTTTACTCAGACATTTATGTTTTGTGTAAAAGCTTCCATGTCTTTTTAATACTATGAATAAAATGATTCTTAATGTTTCACCTAATTTTAAATTCATACCAATAGTTTTATAAACAATTAGATCATTTATTTTGAAATCAGTAGGATTCATTGGCCATAAAGTATATTATTCATTCTAACCAACTTTAATAAGGTGTAGATATTAAAAATATATTTATGAAAGAGAGAGAGACCTTTGATTTCAAATTATTTGGAGCGATTATTTGATTTATTGGTTAATCAAACCTTTTACTGACATATTTGATTCGTTAAGAAAAATGTGAAAATAACAAATGTGAAAATAGTAAAGATACTTCAAAACCGAATACGAAATATTTATTAATAATATCCAAATGATTATCTAAGAATGAATGCTATTTAATATACTTAAATTTGTCGAAATAAAAAATTTCTGAATTTAATGACCAGGTGAAAATTTGTTAATATTAAATATTACTTTATAAAAGAATAATTAACGCTTGTATACCAAAGGAATGCTATTTAGAGATCGAGTACATAAATTTTGTATATGTCACATAGAATTGTTTTGCGAATTTAAAAATTAAGAAGATATAAAAACATAAAATAATTGACATTATATGCAAAGAAAAGAGAAGACTATTCAGTGAAGTACGAAGATATAATTAAAAAAACAATGAATGATCTTCACTTTCATATTTTTAAATTTAAATAGCTGTGGAATACATTTTGAAATCACCGTACTTTACAATTGATATTGGAATTGTCTCATAATGACTAATAACCTTATTATTTTTTATATCAGACATGTTGTGTGTAAACGTGCCCAGGTACATTAGTCAAAGTAATATAATTCAACCGCAATTAAGAAATTTTCCTGATGTCACTATTATTTTTATCATCGTATACCGCTGTAGCACGCATCTGTTATCTACGAAAGTATGTATGACTCTCATTCGCTAAATAGTTTCTTCTAAATCGAAAACAATATTGGGCTGCCGTATTTTGGCTCAAATGCTATCATTAAGAAGTAGAATTTAATATTTCATATATTAAGCAGTAAATTACGTATGTTAAATTTGCAAAATTTTATAATATATAATTGACCTCATTTAACGCATCGATGTAGTTGGCCTTAGTGAATTATTGTGAAAACCTCTATTTCCATTGAATCCTTAAATTCAAAATATAGCAGGAGACAACACTAATTTTTGTTGTTATTACAAATTTACGAAATAGAATTTCGTTTCTTACAAGTTAATATAAAGAAATAGAAAAGATGAATTTTGGAATAAATTTAAATCCATTGGAGCAGATATCGAAATTAATATCAAAAACTGTAATGAAACTACCCACACATAATATTTTGATAATTAATTTCTTCTTCATATATGAAAGAATAACATATGATTACTACCATTATGAGGTTAAACAAAGGTTGTTATCTTTGATAATTATCTTCATTAATGCATGAGAATTCGTAATGGTATATACTTCATTAATTTATGTCTATTTCATCTGACGATGTAAAAATTATGATCCATTTAAAAAAATGTTTCACTATTTTTTAATAAAATATATATACAATAAAATACATAGTTTACCATATATTTAATAATTGTCATGTTTATAGTTTCCATGAATTTAAAGAATAAATATAAAATGTTTTGGAAAAACGATAAACATATTTATCTTAACTATAGCTAAAGGCATTAAATGAGTCAAAATAAAGGAATTACTATCAAATGTATAGAGTGAGTAATCAACCTCATCATACATACCAATAGATATGGTTATTATGATGATAATTTAAAAAATATTGGCATCGATATTTACAGATAAAAAGCGTTAAACCTTGTGATTATATTCATTGTCAAGAACTATCGAATAGTAATTGACTAAAAAATTTGTATTTTGTATACATGACATGATATTTTGTTAATAATTTAAAATACAGTGTGATGTTGACAATTTCTTAGACACTCAGGGATTCTAAACCATATCTCGTTCTGAATATAGATCTCGCGCATGTTTCATTTTTTTTTAATTCTGAATTATACTTATATGCATTGATTTAAAATTGAAAATTTTTTATATAATTTATACAAAAATTCCATGTAAATGAGCATAGGTAAATATATTTTAATTTACAATTACAAAATACACAATTTTTCTTTTAACAATATTCGTTTTTAGAAAAATAAAATTGAATATTTTTCAAATATTGAACTCTGTAAAGC
>JWZT01005635.1:123361-142908 GCA_000827895.1 Thelohanellus kitauei | reverse complement strand
TAAAAATATATTAAATTGTTCTATTGAAAAGAAAAAAAACCACTTGAGAAAAAATATATAGTTTACCAACTCTCGGTTCAAAACGATAAAAACGACTTTGATAATTATCATCCTAGAATATGTATTGATTAATATTTTAACAAAATTATTTTTTTTAGCGAGGACATAGATCGAGGTAACGAATACTGATACACACGTATAACTTCATTTTTTTTCAAATATTTGACAAAATAATAGGGTCATTGATAATTATTTTATAGAACAATATACATATTATTTTTTGTTACAGATGGATCGGTTATTTCAGAATAAAATCTCTGAAATATATTTAATAATACTTTCAGAAAATTAAAAAAAAAATGCTATTTTAACTAATTAGATAACCATTTAGAAAATTAATATTTAGATCAAAATATGATCGGTCGATATGAATATGATAAATTTAATTAAAACCTCTCCAATATTATATGAAATCATCATATCAGATTGTTATATAATATACGATAGCCTTAGTATTTGTGCAAATATATTTAAGGAGATTTAACATCATACAGGTGATATTTATTATAATTTATATAATATTCAGTTATATTTTGATATTAATTGTCTAAAATGATAAATTTTTTCAATTAATTTTAGTTAATCAGATAAATACCTGTTGAAACAGTCAGTTCAACATTGATTCTCTTGATATTTCTTAAAAACCTTAAGGATCCTTTATGCATCCCCAAAGATGTGAAAAAGTTGTTATTGTCTATATAGAGTAGCATTTTTGTTTTGTTTGGTAATTTCAGTGTCTGTTGTAATCAATATATTGACTATCGGTTCTTTTGTAGCCGGCGGAGTAACTTTATAGCTCCCGTTCTGAGTGAATATACAAAATTTATCTTCACAATTAGCGATTTCGTCAACTATATTATCATACGGAAATTTATATATAACATCGCCAGATGTCGACAAAATTATAATCTCGATGATTTTTGTATAATTTTCGATAGTTGACACATATAAATGGCTGAATTATAATTTATCATACTCAGTACTTGGATTGAATTTTAAAAAATATATTGTGTTTTCGGTAGTATAGATTGTCATGGTTGTAGAAAATCGTGTGTTCAAAACAACTATTGATTTCCTGTCATGATAGTAGATATGTCCGTTTCTTGGATCCATCGCAATGCCATGAATATTGACATTATATAGAACGATTACCCATTCTTTTTCCAACTGTTTTTTATCGAAGTAGCATTTTCTAATTATACCTCTTTTCCCATGTGCATAAAGGCATTTATTAGATTTATCAAATTTAAAGTCATATATCTTTCTATTGTATTGTAATTGATCTGGGATAGAGTAGATATTTGTGTATTCATTTAACATTGTATAAAACCATATCTTATTATTCAATAAAAATGATATGGTATTAAAGTTAACTGATTATCAAAATAAATACGTTGATACCCACATATTTCTTGTTCTTTACTCTTTTTATCTATTGGATCATTACATACATTTATTGTATATTTTGATCGACTATTTTATCAATGTAATTTACGGATACAGAGAATCAACAAACATATTTGGGGATGTACATTTTCCTTTTTTTTATATGCAAGATATAATTCCGTATCTCTAATATAACATTTTTCGTCGATAGACTCCATATCAGAGTTGCTAAATTGTTAATAAAAATCAAAAGATATTTTTAAGATAAAAAGTTCGTAACAGTTAACTTTTTGAAAAATACTGGCAAATTAATAGATCCAATAGTTATGAATATTCATCATTTAAACCAATACAATCTGCTCAGATATTTCACAATATTCGTCATTTTAATGTTCAAAACGATCATCTTATGTTTTATACTTGGCAGTACGTTTATGATAAATTTTTTGATGTTTTGTATTAAATGTTGCATTGACATGCAAATTGTATATTCTCGTTAGACAGTTCATTTCAAAAGAATAAATCTATATCGAATTGTTATAAAAATGATGAAATTAAAAAATATATCTTCTGATTATCATAAATTTTAAATTTGAAATTGTTCAATATAAAGAAATATGCACAAAAATACTATTTCATAAGATGAAACTTTAATAGATAAATTTGTATAAGATAATGTTTTTGAAACAAATATCCATGGTCGTAGCCATGACAATCATATCATTTTTATAAATTTTGCAGCAATTAGTTAAATTACAATTTTAATCAGCGAGTATACATTCCATAAAAATAATATTTAAATATCGTTCATACATTCAAATATTGAATTATCATCATTATTATGAACATATCATAAAATAATAACTAAATTCATTGTTGATTTATTACGATTTGTCACCTTTAGAATTTAAGCCATATAAATTTTAGTTTTTGTTACAATCCATAACTCGAATGAGTCAAATAAATAAAGGACGTTAAACCAAGGGTGTTATCCTCGGTGTATCTGTAATACTCAATATCTTATAAGAAATAAACATCTGTATAGACAAGATAGTTATCAAGTAGGTTTATCTATTAATTCTAAAATGTAGACATTTATCAAATTTTGTAATTCAAAATCGAAAAGTTGTTATAAGTCATACAAAATCAATGCAGTCATTTCGGTAAATATCTAATTAAATCTAGATGATATTTTATATTTAACAGTGTCTTCGCAAGTAAAAAAAAAGTATAAATACTCCTGCGTGTTTATGAATTTATTAAAATATAAATCTTTGTCAAATAATGCCAATATAATGAAACAATAATTATTGAATTTAAGTACTTAAACAAAGAAATATAAACTTATAACTTTGATCGAAATTCTTGAAAAACATTCATTTGATAGTCTTGTGAAATTGAAGATATATACTAAATAATAATTTACGCTACTCAAATTCAAAATATATAAATTTAAATGTTTACAAAATATTGATAGATAAATAAATCTATTCACAAAAATATACAATAAAAATTTAATCAGCTTTTGTACGGAGAAATTATTGTTTAATTA
This sequence comes from Thelohanellus kitauei, assembly GCA_000827895.1. Classification (NCBI taxonomy): domain Eukaryota; kingdom Metazoa; phylum Cnidaria; class Myxozoa; order Bivalvulida; family Myxobolidae; genus Thelohanellus; species Thelohanellus kitauei. The sequence goes on along the minus strand of JWZT01005635.1, from coordinate 139,910 downwards.
TGAAAAAAAAGAAAAAGTTACCAGATATAGTCCTCTGCTTCACATGCGCACTTTACAAAATCAAGCTGCGGAAGATCATCTGTCGATATATAGCAAACTGATGAGTCGTTCTTTTTATACATATAATCGTATTTCCCCAAATAGCATTGTTGTTTAACGTTAAAACCAGGGGTAAAACCATAGAAATCATCAAGATTGCACCTATTTTCTATAAATATTAATCAAATTATTTACCTAATATTGTAGAAAAATCAATATTAAATAGATATGTGTTAGATTCGCTGTTTTTGCTTATGAATCCAACATTATATTTGAATCCTGCGTATGCTATTAGTTTGATAATTTTTGTAGCCAGATATCCAATATCTAATTTGTTCCAGGTTGTGCCGGTATCCAAACTCACACTATGGTCATGATAAAATTTACTGTAAAAATGTGTCGGTTTCAATGGCCACAAATATCTCTCCTTTGTTTAATATTTCTATCTGAGTGAATTGTTTAGGAGTCTTTGATAAAAAAATGAGTACATATATCCAACTTAAGCCACCATCATCTGAAATCATCAATCTCAGTTCTTTATTTATTCCGTTTATTTCGATGGTACCTGAAATAAATATTGCAAATTACATGGAGCAACGAGAATTAATGGATTTCCCAACGAATATGTTATAACATCAGATAATAATTTGTCAATCGGAATAATCGAAATATCACATCGGACCTGTATAATCATACATGATACTGATTGGCATGGTGTACCTGTTTTATTTTTAAACTTAAGACTCGACCAAGTTTTGCCGCCGTTATAAGAAATGACTGTTATAAAATGTTCTTCGTTTCCAATCCCAGGGATCATTCTTGTTAACAAAAAACTCCTGGTAATTCATATGAAACATGAAAATATCTTTTTCCTTGAATGTAATATCTTATAAATAATAAATATACTTCATAAAGCCGAGTATATTTGTATCAATACGATGAAAAGTTTGACCCTTCCTTGGTCCAACGTAAATGAAATTGACGTTTCCAGAAAAAAGTGATAGAATATATACAACGTCTTTTGACATTGATAATTCAAGAACAGTTTGTGCCTGGTTTGACATTAAGCATACAGTATTAACTCTGTCAATATACTTGGATAACCAATCGGTAGATCCCCACTTCCTTAATCTAACCATGAAGGCATTACCAGTCTTAGATTATTATTGGTTTACCCGATAATGGTAAATAATGATCTCTTTAAATATATGAAAGCTATATGCTTGCGTAGATATACCACTAGTTCGGTTACTTTGTATATCATGCTCTGTAAATTGAGTAGTATTTTCTAATTAATGCTTCTGCTTACTCATAAAATATAAGTATCGTTTCATCCACCATTTTGGATCAGAAACATGTGTTGATACTCGGTACCATCCTTTAATTTTTGAACAGTATTTTAATAACTTAATTTATTTTATTGATTCACAATTTGGGATTTTGTCATAAGAGCGAGGTTTTCTTTCTCAGAGTCATCATGGAATACATAATCCAATTGATCAGGTATTTCGAAGACCTTTAGCTCAAATTGTTCTTTGCTTTTGATTATAAGCAGGTTAGATGTTTCAAAGTAACCATACAAGTTTCCAAATGAGCACCATATTCTCGAAACATATACTTCGGTCTTTGGAGAACCCGTTTCAATATGAATTTTGAAAAATGTATGTTGTGTAATATTTATCATAAACAATCCTAATGATGTTGTAGCATATGAAGTATCGAATGAGAGTATATATATCAAATTTTCTTGTTTATCAACACAGAACCTAAAGGTCTGATAATCAGTTTGAATGTCTTTATCTGTCTATTAAATATATTTCTATCATTACCTGATATATATTAACATCATATTCAAGTAATTGTTGTGTACTTTTTGAGGCAGCCAATTTTTCGTATCTAGCAGTAAATGGACAATCATTTTTCTCTATAATATTGTCTGAATTCGAAAGAGCACCAGGGCACCAAATAAATAGTATGATTATTTTTAGATTCATCAATAGTTTATAACTTTATGTTTATCCAAGTATAATTGTTTGATATTTATATATATTAAAGGAATGAAATCAAAAAAAACAAATTTATGTTTTGTCTTTCAAAAATATATTTTTACGTGTTGTACAATTTGTCATAATTACAATTGATGTTAATTTATTATTATTTATGTATTATTCTTATCAAAAATTGGGTTTTCTCTCAATGGCATTAAATGCTAATTACAATCCATCTAGATGTCAAAACAAATTTATTAGTATTATTACATGACATTTTTATATTTTTAAGCATTTAATAATAATTAGTACATATATACGATAATTTTCGCATTCAAATTGAAATGTGATATATGTACAATAGTTAATATTTGATTTAGTAAATATAAAATCTTTAACAATTATATTTCAATTAAAAATTTATTTAAATAAAACAATAATTTTTAGTCACATAATAACTCATAAATTGGTGAATAACTTGAAATCACGTTCTTATTTTTATTTTTGAAGTATAAGTAAAAAAAATTCTCACTTATAAAAAAATGAATTTTATATACATTTTGGTAAATAGAATGTATATAATTTAAAACAATTAATATAATCTACTACCAGTGATATAGATGATCTCTTTTTTAATAACAAATCAAGATATGATCTCATTTAATTTTTCGAATGTCATAAATAACTATAGATAATATCCACATTCTATATATTTTCTTAACAACCAAATCCGTAAAGTTTGTCGTTGGGTCACAGCCTCGTTGCCTAAAATACACTCTGTAAGTTTTTATTCTACTTTATTTACATCAAAAGCCAAAACATCAACAAACAAATATTTATTGAATCTATGAAATTGTTTTGAATTTTAAAGACGAAAATCCATATAAATATACAATTTCGATTTCGTGGTTCAGATCTCCCTTAATAAAGCTCTCTATATCGCAAAATACCACAAAAACCAATTTAAGATTTGAAGAAATTAATTTTATTGAAAATACATACTAAAGAATAGTGATTAACTACAACTGATTTTCATCTCTAACATATAGAATGTGTATAATTAAAAAAAATATAAATCTGATAAAGAAATATCGTTATTTTGTGTATTGAAATATAAGCTAAACAAGGTTGGATTCAGAGTTCCACGGCTGTATCTACAGTTAAATTTCTTTAATGCTGCCTTATTAAGTTGGACAAACTAAATTTTCATTTCATAAATATAATATCTTTATCGATCCAGAATTCATCATTAAACTCATTAACAATTTTTATTTCTGTAAATATAGTTATATTTATCTAGGGAAACCGCGTCTATAGTATATTATTTTTACATAATTCCCTTCTCTCTTCGAATGTGTCTTTAATTGGTTAGCTTCCGTTTTTGTTTTCAGGTTCGAAAGCCTTCATCTACTTGGCATTCTTTCGAATTATTTTACCTTAATTTTGCACTTTTTATGATAGTTTAGAGGTCATGCTCTTGTTAATTCTCTGCCAGTTTCGTGATAATAGCACATTCATTACCCAACAGAGTTGATTTTCGCCCAAACCCTTGTATACTTTACCTATATCAATTTGATACTTCGCATTAATATAGCTTTGTATATGCTCCCATTAATGCATGACCTCAGGTTATAAATGTCTGATTTTAATTTACTAACTAGAATATCTTCTTTTGGTAAGCAAATTGTCGAATGCTATTCCGATACCATAATAAAAAAAGTGCAAATTTCTCATTTTAATTGTTTACATTATTATATTTGATTTTTTTTTGACACGTAAACTTCTCTATGCTTGTCAAGATCTTTAGTGATACGGAAAAGTTAATAAAAGGTATATTACCTTCTTCTTACATAAGTCTTCGAATTAATTGTAACAAAATTATCTCTAACTATTCATCAGATTAAGGCTCGGATAGTGGATTTTTTTCTGATATCTTCTCTTTGAGATATTCAAGACGATTCTCGCGACTTCTCACGGAATTTTTTACACATTCAAAGTACATGGAGAATTCTCGTAAATCTTTCTGATTAAAAGATACACAATAATCTCATTTAGCTGAATTATGAATATTTATAAATCCCAAAATCTGAGACAAATCTCGTAACCAGTTGAAAAACTAAGTTTGTAGGAAAATAGAAAAATCCCAACTGTGATAGGATAGATATTAATAATTATAATAATTAGCATTACGAGAGAGTTAGACTATCGGTGACCTCAGATAAATGTATGAGGCGTTACACAAACTAACCAAATTACTAAAAACTATTATTAAGTTAAAAAATTTCGTCTCTGCCACTTAGATATCGTGCCCAATATTTCGTAGAATATTTATTTCATCGTTCGAATTCTATACAAAGTATCATACCGGATATTTTTGACTAACTTCTCAGAATTTTCTGGGTAATTGATCCGGTTACTTACAAGATTTCGATATTTGTGAACATTCAATGTTCGCTCAATAGAATTGGTGCTGATATCGGTTTCAGAATCTTTGAAAATTTCGCTGAGGTTTAATTGGTCAATGATCAATCTGTTTATATTTTTTGTAAGATCTATAACAATAGGTGTTATATATCGACCCCAGGAGCATATAGGTGTACAATATACACAGCAACATGTCGTAGGTCATGTATGAGAATTCAACTTAAAACACTAGATTTTCATCTGAAGAGCCTCGGACATACGAAACAAGGTTCCAATTCCGGATGTTGACTGTAATATTTGTTTATAAATTTTGTTTTCTTAAAATTATATAACAAAACAATTTCCCCATTTATTTCGATCTATAAAATCTCTTCCTTAACTGTTAAAGCGCGTTTTTAATAATTCATTGATGGTGAATGTTAATTTGGAATGTCCTGCATATATTGTCATTAGTTTATTCTTATCTCAGACAACCGGAAGTACTCAATCACTTTCAAACAATTTTGTGACAATTGACATTTTTTTTAAATATATAACCGAGCCTATCAAGGATTGAAAAATACTTCTTGCATACTTCTTTGGGTGCTGATCCTGACATAGAAGAGTTTCGAACATACATCATAATGTTTCAAGGTATAATATTCTAAACAAATTCGTAGCTTGCCTATTATTGCATCGGTTAAATTCAATGATTTAAAACAACCTGCTAACTAAAATTGACTAATGGTCATATGTTACTTTCTAGTATATCTAGAATATACAATTAGAAACTTATCATGAATTTTGCTATAAACTGTTGTGTAGATAGACACCGTCGCATATTTCATAAAGATTTAATGTCTACGTACTATTTTTCATAAGTCGAAACGTGAACAGGGCGTTTTTGTAGAGTCAACGTATTTCCGAGTTTAACGAGTGAAACATTTTTCTGATATTTTTCGACAAAACATGCTGAATACAGCAATTCTTTAAAAGCAGAACAATGAAAAACAACAGAAACCCAATTTAACAGAGAGCTTGTAATGCCGAAAGATTTATTGGTAAAATACAAAATAGAACCGAAAGCAGCTACTTATTATAGCTTTGCAGTCTCACACAACATTATTAAGTACAGAAAAATGTTATACCAAGGTCAATTCGTCATTTAAAGCTTTTATGTAGAAGATCTAATCAGCATAGAGAACAGAAAAATGTTTGTATAAATTAGTCTGTAGAGAATAAATGCAGCTCATCGAATTTAAAAAGATTGACTAAGATATGAAGACACTGCTGAAAAAACGTATAGATTCATTTCAGCTATTTCCATTGATATAGAATGAAAGCACTGACATTGATGACTCTGCGAATGTGATGATCTTTCTAGGATGAATTACATAAATATTAGAAATCGCAGAATAATTGCTGTTAATGTACTGCAAATGCAATAAATTAAAGACACTACAACAGGAAAAGATATTTTTCGAATACGTGGAAAATGTTTTGTATATATTATGAATTATAATGATTGAAAATTGCGTGTTTTATCAAAGACCCTTACCATTTTTTTGCAAGAAAGACATTTTGTCTAATGAAGAGACTGAGTCATCTGTTTAGAGATGTCGATTTCAAAGAAAGTATAGATAGTTTTTCATTGTATGAAAGACTTAAAATATATTAAAAGCTGTGCTTGACCGTAAATATTTCACTCATCAACGTAAAAACATTGTTAAATATTTCTTGACAATGAGGTTTAAATCATAGAGGGTTTATCCAATTTTCTAACAATCGCTGTGGATGTCACATTGAAGCGATGATATTGGTCGAACGTTCATGAGATTTGGAAAGGTTCTTCGAGATGTTTGGTACCGGATAGCCGAACTTTTACTGTTTTGTATTAGGAAGTGAAAATACAGAATATTTTTTAACTCAGATGAGCGGTTAATGCTGAACTCTTTGAACATATGATAGAGTATAACAGTAAACTTCGAGTGAATGACATTATTATTCACACAATGAGCTCAACTGTGAGCGAAATTAATTTGGATAGAAAACTGTTTTATCCACAGCTCATTCATAATATCACAACGCACATTGAAAAACTGTAAAATATCGCCTGACTAGTATGCAGATATTGAAATACACCAATGTGATATCTGCACTAGACGATGAATTTACTCTTCGTTTCAGTAACAATTAACAATATTCTGCTGATTTGACACCATTTAATCTCCTTAAGACATGATTTATAAATTACACATGTAGCTTTACTGAAAGAAATATTTGATAACCCAATTGATTCTACTCACAGAGAAAAATTACAAATTCAAAACATTGAATAATTTTACCTTACTATCAAATCGGTATTTTTCTCAACTCGAGAACGAATGCCAAGAAACTACTACATCTTTTCGGCTTTTGAAAGATTGTTGACCATTTACACGAAAAAGGCAAGTTACGTTCCTATTGTATTGATATAAACATTCAGTCTTTTCTGAGAATTTCTTATTAAAACGTACAGATAAAATGCAAACAAATTGTTAATAACATCGATCGACCATAAATGTATCAATAACTTCATTCTTTATTGAATTGAATAATTTTAAATAATTTTGATACTTTCTTAGTCAATTTATTTCAACATTATATTGAATACATTTTATTCATAGAAAAATTGGTAGATTAATGCCTGATTAACATATTAATTGTTTTATCTGGCTGGTACAGTTATTCATATTTTCGATCTGGCCCTCTTTGTAAAGATTATGCACACCAACGACCTATGTGGTAACAGAATATATATTATATGCTGATACGTATCGCACTTTTCTAAAAAAGATAAAGGATAAATATACAAAAGAATTAGACATTCGCTGGAACTCGAGAACCTCCTATTCCTCTAGAAATTTATCCCCTTCAGAAGTAAGTAAAGTAATGAATTTTTTTCATAAGATTCATCAGAACATCAAAAATTTGCCAAAGATTTTATTGATTTGAACTTTGTATATTATTTTAAATTTATATTTCTTATATTTTAGTAATAAATCTGGAATGTTCTAACATAAAATACGCATGGTTTATATTAAAAAGCATTAGGATAAAATATTTATATGGTCGGATATAAAAGTTATAGGCCAATTCATACTGATCCTGGTCATGACATCCCATGTTAAATTGATGGCAGAGCTCCTATTACCCTCATTTAACATATATATGCCCTATTACCGATTGCAGTTCGTTCCAATATATGATATCTTGTAAAAATCTTTACCAAAATACATCTTGAAATAGCACATTAACTTTTGATAAACCCGATATTTTTGGACCTCATTTTAGTGTTAAACAATACCAATACGGGGGCTTCGGTTGAATATATTTTTTTTTGAAAATTGAAAATATAATTAACACCCAAGATATAAAAATTCAGCTAACTTATAATTTTTACATTATTTATCTGTCGATGTAGCCAATTCATTATAACCTGTGAACGGTTTAATAAAATAAAACAAAATTGATGATTGTATAAGAAAAAAAAATAATAGCCGATCACCATAAAGGAAGCTCGATATTAACCATATCTGCTTATGAAAATTTGACTTAATCGTCAATATCCACAATTCTTAACAAGTTTCTGAAAGTCGGAAAGGTCTAAAAAAGATGGAAGAAACCCTTAAAAGATAACTACACACATTAAACAAAACATCAGAGATCTTATAGATTTGGATTTTTCAATTTCCATCAGAATGATATCTATCCAAATATACGAAAAATATTCTTTTCAGATCGATATAATAACAATTTGTGATATTTTAGATGTTATGCATTTTTCACATGAAGTATGATGTACCTTTTCCAGAAAACATGAATGATCCAAAAACTATCCTCATGATAAAAACGTATTCTGAAACGTTTTCTATCATAGATAAAAAATTTACTTATCATAATATCATTTTAAGGGATAAGGTTGGTGTCAGCGAGATTAGGAGTGTCAAAAATGGACGAATCTTAAAGGAATAAAGTAAGTTTCCGTTATCATAAATGTTCGGTCAAGAAATATTAGCGTATGTTGCTATATGGCTAAATCTTCCGTGGTTTATTTCGAAGTTGACCATTGTCTATATAATAAAGATAGTTTCAAGGGTAATATTTGCCATCTGAGGAATCATCGCGAACGAACTACAATTGGTCGATGTTGATCCATCAAGGACAATGATCGATGTTAATAAATGCGACACTATTAAACAAGAGATTCATTTCAGAGATAAAGTAGTATGATACCTGCCACCATATTCTTAGTTTTTGCATACAATTGAAAACATGTTCAGCAAAAAAAAACCGTGAAAAGATTGAATTGCTGCAAAGAAGAAGAATTTTTGAATTTCATGGATAACAGAACCAGAGAAATATCTGTAAGTGATGGCGACGGTTGGTACAGAAACATGTAGTCATTTATTCGACGATCTTTAAACAATGAAATTATTGCCTAAATCAATTCTATAAAAACTTAAATGAGTTGAATTTTATATTGTTAAAACTTATATTCAAAAAAACGAAATTCAACCGAGACAGACTAAATTCAACCGAATAAACTGTAGATTAGCTACGGAGTAAAACGTATGGTCAATGGGAAAAAATATCTTTTGAAACAAAACCACGCAAATTAATGTTTATTATACATTGGAATTTTTATTCCAAAATAGCATCTGCTACGCCGATTGAGGTAACATACTTGCAAATGTTTTGAAACCACATATCTTACAGTGCTAAAAATTTTACTGCTGGATAAAATAGTCCCCAGTAGTACAATAAACATTGCAGAAATAGTAGCTATCATGCTGTTACGGCTATTTGCACTCTTCGGGTATTCAATTGCATCTATATTTGAGTCGACATGCTCAATTATATGTGCTGATTTTTTCTCGATGCTATCTAAAATGGAATCTGAAGGAGTTGAGGTTTATCTTTGCAACCAGAGTCATGAATAAAATCTGGTGGATGTTAGTCAACTTTTTTTGACTTTTGGTGATGGCTTAATACTAAAACTTATGATTGATTCCGAGCATGGTATGGATCTTGATGATAGAAAATCATATCTGGTCACTACTGCTGTTATTCTTAAGTATTGATCGTTATCAAATGACTGATCAAGTATTGTGACTTCATACTTCGCAAAATCAAATCGATATCTTTTCACGCTTTTATCTGTTACGAACTAAACCCTTTAAATCTGAAGTCAAAAAATGTAGAAATGGTAAAACGTCGTGAATTCTCCGGAACTTATGTCGATTACTAAGATCTTTAAGTGAGCCAGTTTTAAAATAACTAACAACAGACGTTTCTCTAATTTTTGTATTTTACTCTTTCTCATGCAACATGTACAATAGTGGCTTGACAACAGATAATGAGCAATATTTGTCTCCTAATATTGCCTGAATCGCCAAACATATAAGGCTGAAGCGCATTAGGCATCTCTCTATGAAGATAATATCCTCAACAGTTAATGCTAGATCACTATTAGATATTCGTTTGCTTATGACAAATCAATGTAAACGTCAACTTTTAGCCACAGGGTGCGTTTGAATGCGTGATATGCAGCTGCAAATCTTGAACGAACATCATTTTTTATATTTTTTACCAACGTACGATTATTGGCAGCGTTTTGAGCCTCCCTAGGTTCATATGTAGCTTTATAGCTTGGTGAAAAATGTTCGACGATATGGCCAGCCTTCGTAATCAGGGTATTTGTGATATTCGCCTAATACCCCCATTACACATTGATTCATCGTATTTTAAAAGCATCAAAAAACGAATGATATGTTGTGTATTTGTTTCAGCCTTTGCCTCATCTTGAGGGCGTTATCATAAACTCGTGCATCAACCATTTGTCATACAGACTGAACAATGCCCTGTCTAATATCGTTAGGGAAGCCACATAAATGAAATATCTGTTTAAAATCTATTCTATATCGTTAGGTATGTGTCGATTGGTAACTTATTCAACTCATTTAAGTCGATATATCCTCAACTGTTTCTATCGTCAATAAAATGAACTGTACGAATAAGATAGAAATGGTGTGATTCTATGTCCATAAATCAGATGATAGAGCCAGACATTTAGATGTTGGAAGTCGGATTTTTACTTTNTTAATATATATTTAGTATAATTTTATTTCTTCATCAAACCTTTAGTCAAGATAAAATGAAATATGTTTTTCATGCTCGATTATATTCCAAAAAAAATTGTTTTAATAAAACACCCAAAATTTAACCATATATAAATTCGATATTTTTCCATATGCATAATTGTATAAGTGATGTTATATATTTTCTAGATATGATATTACATAGTTTTTTATTTAGTATCGAATGACCCTTTATTTCATTTAAAATATCATACAAAATTATGATGATTGGTATCAGTAGAAATTGAGCTCTTGCTACAACAATTACCGATTTTAAAAATTTTAGGATATTACAGAAAGTAATCAACAATTTGAAATTAATATAATGTTGTAATGATATTATTATCGTGTTTAGGTTTATTTTGTACTGAATCGGATGGCATGCCAATGATTAGTAGTTAGAAATTTTTCGGGTTAGTGAGTGGCATCGATTATATCAACGATTTTATGTTAATTTATTCTTACATTTTATTCTAAAATTAAAATAAAAGGAATGAATGAATGCCTCTTTAATAAAGAAACCTTAGTTGGGATTCAAGGAATAGTGCTGTTCTAACTTATTGAAACTGTTGTGCCATCATCATCCAACGTGAAAAAATTTTAAACTCTGCGATAATATTTCATTAAATGATGATAGTACTGTTATTTGCTAAATTTTCCTAAGGCAAAAGCTCAAGAATTATCAAAAAAGGAAAGATAATAAGAAAGTGGAAAATGTGATTATTTAAAGAAACATTTCAGTCATAAAATGTATATCGAGTCTGTTAAATTTCTTAAGAATCATAAGGAGGTAAAATCACGCGAATGCTAAAGAAGAGTAAGACGGATCGCAGCGTCCGATTACAAATGGAAGAAAGAATGCAGTCTAATTCCGATATAATAATATACCTCTCTACCATGTAATTCTGAGTATTAAACTAAATTCTTTAATGTTATTTGTCAAGATATCCATGAATGTATGTCAAAATACGTTGAAATTTTAGAGCTAGCTAAGAAAAAACTGATTTTGAATTTGTGGAGTAATTAAAACTTTGATTTAAGAACTAATACGATAGGCGAACTGAGAAAGTCGTCATTGCGTACATTGAATATTGCGTAAAGTACTGATATTTCCTTATAAAAATGATGATTTTATAATTCAAGTATCTAGCAGAGACTGAAATTATTTCATATGAATATTTCGTTGAATTGAGAAGTTAATCTCATGCGACTACGTCTAGATATGGAGAGTTATAAAAAATTATACTGTTCAAACGAATATTCTATTCAGCAAATGGCGACTTGTAAATCAGATTGAACATCAGCTATGCTAGGAAAATATATTGGAGTAGCAACTTTACTGAAACGTGAGATACTTCATCGTTGTGAACTTCATTGTGTTGCTCATCGAGAATAATTGGCTGTATAATATGCCTGGAAACATGTTCAATCATAAACGAAATCGAAAAATACATAAAAACAGTTCATACGATTTTCAGCAGATAATAAGCGAATAATGAGATATTTCAATAATTAATAAAGCCAACAGAAAGAGGTGTAAGTCATTTCGGCCTGTGCCTTAAGGGAGATTGATGTTAAGGAATGAAGCTGTTGCTACATTTGTGAGAAATTACAATAAACTGATTAAATATTTCACTGACGAGTTAAGCCATAAAAAACTGAATCAATAAATAATGTATAAAAATATTTAGAAATCTGCGGTTGTGAATTTCTATGGTCACGATAAATGATATCTTGGTAGAACTTTCATCAATGGGGAAATAGTTTCAACTACGTATTCTGACATCAACGAAAGAGCTTTAATTTATTAAAACTGAAATAGACATATAAGATCTCCCTATCTTGGATAAACCGTTCATTGCAGTGATGTAATTATTGAACTTATGGATTAAAATCGAAATGCTATCGATATGAAGCAATTCGTAAATTCGCCGAACTACTTTGCAATCACCTTGTGAAGAGATTTCTCGATTACTAAATGATAGATAAGAAAGCTATTGTTCATTTAGCTATTAAAAACATCACTTATCAAATATGTCTAGGATAAGTTAAACAAAGGAATAAGATGGATTCGATAGTTATACTGAACTTCCAGGAAGGTTAATTGCAAAACATCGTGAACAATATAAAGATTTTATTTTTTTTTATGGAAAAATTTAAAGTTAATTTCATTCAAAATGTTGATGACGTCATTGCCAATGATATTATAGATGAAGAAATGAAATAGCTGTCACGCATGCTTAACATCTGGGTAACATTCAAGGATTATAGTGCACACTGTGAACGCGTGTTGAGCCTCATGTTCTTAATTAGGCTCACCAGAATCACGAAACCGGCAATAAATAAATCATCTGTATAATTTGATGCACAAAAAATTACATATTTCATCTGAAAACAGAAATTGATTCGGGTGCTATTTCAGCTTCAAGATCAAAAGCAAGACAAGACATAAAAATTTTGATATATATGATTAAACGTATATAAAATAATTATTCATTCATAAATGTTTATTTAAGTTTGTGCTTTTACAATTGTTTTTAGAGTTTTCTGACCTAATTAATTATAAAGTCAATATTTATAATTGTTCATAGGTGTCTTATATATCATAATGAATATTGGCATGTAGGACGAAAAAAATTGTATATTTGTACAAAAATTTCTTTAGCGGTTGCAGCGGTCAAAAATTTTATATTATATGTTTCTGAGCATTGGGTCATTTTTCCGCGCACAGATGTCAAAACATTAAGGGAACATAGTCCTAAATACACATTCTCGTTATCATTTGATATCCTCTACTATCCAGATGTTCTGTTAGTGCCATGATTGATTGATTTGTAAAATTTTTACTTTGAATATGAATTCCATAAAATACACCGCGTGAATAGTTGTGCGTCATAAATTTAAGGCTCAGGATTAATCCAGGGCAGAGTACCTTTCGATTAAAATGATATATTGACAAATATTGAAAGTTTTTTGACTATTTTGTTAGGTTTTTATTGTCTTCTACAAAAATCTAATTCATCTTGATAAATGTACGATAACAAATTTCGGGATATTTGTTCGATCTGCTACTAGATCGAAGTTCCAATAATATTCTCGCAAGATTAACTGATCGATCAAGACCAAGTCAGTAAATTTGTTGTGATCCTAAATTATGCCATTCAGCCATATAAAACACTAAATTATTCTTGCCTTTGTGGTGGTCGCTTAAGAGTAAAGATTAATGAGTTATGTTATTGCAGAGCCTAAGATTAACCAAATAGACTTTTTGTAGAGAGTCTCAAGGTAATCGATGATGATGCGCAACAAAAACTTTTACAAGTTTGCTCAATTCGATAAGTTATGTTTCTAATAAGCTCTGAAGATTTATCATACATTCTTAGCATTACCTCGCATTGATTTCTACGTCTCGATCAATATTTGGGCAGAAGACATAGTCGCGTGGGTGTTGTTTAATTGTATTTTTTCCTGGATGACCTATAGAAAGATATATGTATCAGTAATCCCTGAGTAAAAAAACCACTAATTAAGTATTCGTTTTACATATGAACTTCTTCTTCCGTCGATAGGGAGAAAGGTTTGTCATAGAAAGCAGTAATTTTTCATCGAGATTTTGAGGGGTTTGCTAAGCAAATGACATTGTTTCAAAAAAATTTTTAACAATAATTCATCGTTTATCGTGTACAGAGCTAATCTCGCATTATTAATTCTAAAATTCTCAAAGATCAAATATATTTATCCAAAATTTATTTCATAGGATTTAGCAACAATTTGTATAGGCAATCGCGATAATTTATCATCAAATAAATGTTGACTTGTAATTACGTATGTTATTTTAAACAAATATGCACCAAGAATGAGAGACAATAAACTAACTCGGGCAGAGGTCGATAATGATAACTCGTGTTTAAATCGAATGAAATTTTTGAAAGATTTGTGATCAGTTAGCTAAACAAACTGACATCCATTTATTTAAAATTTCAAGTTGTTACTGCAAATACTAATGCCAGGGATTCCTTTTCTGTGACCGAATATCTTGTTTCAGCGTTATCTCAAGTTATTGAAAAATAGATAACTGGTTTATCGATGTTTCGTCTTATTCATTGGAGAACAACGTCCTTAATGTCCACCGGCGAAGCTTATGTGGCTACTCTGCTCGGGTCATTCGCATCGAAGTGTGTATGTTCTAAGTCAGACGATCACAAATTGTTATAATCCTCAAATAGATTTTGATCTTGGTGTCAACATTCAAAAGCTATCTTAAATAAGCTGTGTTTCATCGGTACGAAAAGACAGTAATATTAAATATAGCCTATAATAGTTTTATTATGCTTTTCCTGTTGTGCTGATATGTTCATAATATATTTTATCGATTATTCAATCGGATATATTCCTTTTTTTAGATTTTGTGACCTTCAAAAATACGTTATCCATCATTCACCTGCATTATAATTTATGTCTATTAACATTAAACTCTTCCTCTCGATTGTTATCTTCTGCTAAATTCTGGAAATAATCTTCATCATTCACACATGTCACTACAATATCGTCTAAGTAGCAAACAACCAATGCTTTTCATCTAAATACAGAATCGATTATAGACTGTAAAATGGCTAGAGCTGAAGATAATCCATTCTCAAGTCTTCCTATATCAGAAAAATCTATTGTGATTTAAAATACACGCGTATTTTTCGAAGGACCATTTAATGAAACTTGTAAATACGCGTACTTCATATCTAAAACATAAAATTTCTGTCCATGACTTAACCTTATATAGTATATCATCAAACGTTGGTAAGAATTGCGAAGAATTCTCCCATATTTGTTCATAGTACATCAGAAGTCATGAAATATAAGAAATAGTTCGAACGTCTTCAGTGATGTTAACTGTTAACCACGTCGATTTGACATCTTTGATTAACGAATCGATCATTTCTAAGACACCTTTTTTCCAAATCTTGATAATTTAATATCTATCGCCATTTTAATTGCACCTGGTACTCACCGACATTTTTTAACTATGCTTTGCGCTTCCCATCTGATGTTATTTGAAGCTGTGCGATTTTTTATGCCAAGTCTGTTTGCTTCGAATACTGGTGCGTGTATATAAACAATGGCCTCGAGTCTTGTGGGTCTCGTATCCAACTTGAATATTCCTAGGTCTAGTTTTATATAGAATTCGTGCATCCAATTAAGAACAACCATATGCTTGTCGTCTGCTTTAGTATTTATGAAAGGCAATTTTTTTCTAATAATTCGACATTTCATTTAAATGATTATTAATCCGGGTAAACTCCGCACATACGTAACTTTTATGCGCACGCGCGAAGTTTGCGGCGTAATGTTTGTTTTTTAGAGATTTTTTTTAATTGCATCAGGGTATATAAAAAAGATGGAATTTCATCGACATTATGTAATTATGATATAGTAAATGTTCTGCAAACAATCTTGTGCCAAAATAGTTTAACATAAAAGAAAGGATGTTTCTGATAATATAGCGATTATAACGTCATTTAAGAAATCACAGGTTAATATTTAGATAAATTTTGAATGCAACAGATGCAATATTAGAAAGTATATTAGATCTGTAATCAATGCAGTAAACCCAAAAAAACTAATCTAGGTGTGTCTGTGTTACGCATGCTTATAACTTATCACATATCTTCCCCGCTATTTTTTTTGGCGGGTCGTGTGGACTTGACGTCATCTTTCGCTTTAAAAAGTGTTCGAGCCGATCTCCTTAGTTTTGTTTCAAGAGTATGCTTTTCATTTTCTTCGTTTGCCACTGTATGACCCAATCCGTTTCGGTTGTTCTCACTCGTGTCCTTTCGGCTTACAACTTCTCGTTCGGCTCGATAGTTTAATTGATCGGCATGCTTCCTTATAGGTTTATCGTCATCCATAACTTCATACGACAGATCGCCTGTTCTGCCTATAATT
>JWZT01005635.1:64407-108654 GCA_000827895.1 Thelohanellus kitauei | reverse complement strand
GAATAGAATATTCATTCTGTTTTGCATGTCTTTCTTATTCATCTTCATTGTGTAAATATTTTTGGCGAATTAAGTACGAGTTAGATATAAAATTTTGTATGACATTGGGAAACCTGTATAAAAATGAAAATACTTTGCATTCCAGATGATTCATGTTATCGATTAAATAGCAGTTTTTATTTGTCGATTTTCTTTTGGATAACCGTATTAAAAAGGCATTCGATCTCAATTAACGATGCTCATACACAATATATCATTGAGAGAAATGCGTGCGAATAAACATCCCAAATCAGCGTTAGATTTTCAGAATTTTAGACAAGATTTGTCAAGGGAAAGCTCTTGTGAGGTATATATTGATATGCGACTTTTTGAATGTTATAATTTATTGTGTTTATAGCAAGTATAAAAAACACACACAGTTTATATGGCCTCCAACATCGATATTAGATTTTATCTATCTAGTTAAAAAGAATACTTGCATGATGACTTATTATATTTGAAACAATAAAGATAAATACTTGTGACTTGAATTGAATGACTAAACTCTTCATCTCGCCATGATAATTCTATGTACGGTATCTCGATCATTTAATAAAAAATTGTTCTAGAAAAGTTTTGAGAATAGAAAAATGATTTCGATTCGGACAAAATTGGTTTTCATATGATCCATCAATGAAGTTAACGACACAATCGCACATATTTAAAATGCAAAAACACATTCTTTCTTAATTTGGCATTCGATTTTGTAACCTTCACGACATGAATGAGATCCAAATATAAATTTTTCAGCATCGTTTTCCATCTTCAACATCCATATTGACCTCCACTTCGACAATTTAAAAAACCACTACGCATATGGGGAATTTTGTAACAACTTGTTAGTTTGACAATCTGATCGTTTTCAGTTTTATTAAATTAATATATAAGCCCTAAAATTATAAAATGATTAAAAATGTATATGTCAAAATTAAAAAATCATTCCCTGTTATTTATTAAATGACACTATCAATTTCTATAGTTATAAATCATGGACAGTATTCATTAAAAATATCATTTACAGTCAAAAATAGATTATACTCAGTATAGTTTGAAATAATATCTAATCTAAATTGATCAAATATTAATGAAATATTTTATCAAATATTCTTATAATATTCAGCATTTTTAACCAATCTATAACTATATATTTTCAGAATTTATCTTATTGATGACATAAAAATTAACTTATTACGTTTATAAATACAAAATTAACTAAATCTGGTCCATTTCCAAATCTGAAACCATTTTGAAATAAAATAATAATAAAAGGTGTTATGATCCGTTCATAATATAAAAATTTTCTTAGTCACGGTTTGATAGATATTTTGTGACATATTTGATGAATTATGTAAATATTAAATTAGCAAATAAAGATTTGTACGATAACATATAAACCTGTTTAGATTTTTAACCAAAGAACAACATTTATAAATGTAATTCTGGTGTCTTTCAAACAACATTGATTTTTTTCAATTATATTTTTTTTAAAAAAATCTTAAGAACGATTTTAAAGGTTTTTCAATCAATTCGTTGTATTGCAAAAATAAAAATTTTCCAATGAAAATTAATCACTTTATAAATGAGGAATTTCTATGGTATTTACTCAAACATGGTGTGATAGTTTATCTTTGAAATATTTATTCTTAAATATATTTCAGAAATATATAGCAATTAAATTTATATCAATATATGAACACAATAATTTTCAAATATTACACAGAATATCACGGAATTGTTCAATCAAAAATAAAATTTTTCATACAATAAATTAGAGTGTAATTCAGCAAATAAAAATAAGTAAAAACTAGATCATTTATATTTCGTTATCATTTATATTCAAGAACATATATTTTTTTCGCAACCACAATATGACTATATTTGTGTTTTATAATAAATATTGTTATTAGTTGAAATATATATTTGAGAGGTCATTAACAATAGTAATATTTGATGTAATAACCGCGACAGGATATCAAAACTACTAGTGACGTTATGTACAGCCTATGAAATACATATATTTTTTTTATAATATTGAAATTATGATGCGCATATTGACACGTGATTAACATTGACTTTTATATATATGAATATTTTACATTAGAATATACATACTGGTGTATAATATATCAAACTATTTCCCGGATAATTCGACACACGAATGTTCACTTACATTTCATTTGCCCATTATTTAATAAAATTGAAATATTTTAAAAAATTTATT
Source organism: Thelohanellus kitauei (assembly GCA_000827895.1). Classification (NCBI taxonomy): domain Eukaryota; kingdom Metazoa; phylum Cnidaria; class Myxozoa; order Bivalvulida; family Myxobolidae; genus Thelohanellus; species Thelohanellus kitauei. The sequence goes on along the minus strand of JWZT01005635.1, from coordinate 106,394 downwards.
TTTTATACTTGAACACATATTTTTAATGCCTGTAAAAATATTTTTGTTTTGAGCATATTTTGTCTCTATATCAACCATCATATTTGAAATATGATATAGAGTCTATTAAATGGGAAATATAAATCGAGTATGTTATGTCTAAAACAATTGATTTTCGATAGAAAATTTTAGTCTCAATATTTTTATCCAAGCGCAAAAAAAAGTCATTCTTCAGAGATAAACCATAAAAATATGTAAAATTTTGTGAAAAATAATAAAATGTAAATATGTTTACACAGTGATGAAAGATTATAAAAAATAAAATTAAATAAATAACACAATGGTATTCATTCTCAGAATATAGATATTGTTATTGGTGATGACAGATTATTTTTAGGAACAAGGCATTAAACACTGCATCTAAGCAGACCACTCACATTAGCAGATATGAAAACCTTTACAGAGCCTGTTTATGTATATTATAACACATTCTTTTCATCGCTAAATTTCTCCAATCATATATACCATCACAATGTTGTGCAGGTCGTTTACACTTGCAGCTGTTACATAGAGCATATAAATATGTAACATTTGTTCTCAAATAATAATATCATTCCACCATAGCAATTCTTTTCATCGCTGTTATCCCTACAATCATAATTATCATCACAAACCAATTTCGAATTGATATATTTCTGATTGAAACATATTTATCTTACATATGAGATTATCTTTTATCCGGTCAAAATTTATAATATGTGCAATCCGCTTAATGCTCAGCTTGATTCGATCATTTTTTCTGCCGCATATTGTTAAATACATACGCCAATTATTTAATCAAAACATGCAAACAGTGCCAGGCTACATTCTGAGCCATCATTTCATATTACGTCTTCTACAATCGATTTCATCGGAAACCATCTGTATTGCCGTTTTATATATCACAGAGGTAGCCATTCATCGATACGTGTTCCATCTGAACATATAAATTCATTTTTCAGTAAAACTAAATATCAATATATTTTTTTTCTATAATATTAGCCATCATTCCTACAACTGCAAATTAATTCATGCCACGAATGATTATTATATCGATACATTAACATTTTAATTTATTTAAAATAAAATGTTCAGAAAAATATTCGTATTTCGAATATTTTATAACATTTTGTTAGACTAGAATAAGTAAAATAACATATGTATTTAAAAAACATGAAGTAATACATACATTTTTTATTTGAGCATTTACCATCTAAAAAACATTTACCAAAATGGATTTCTACCCTATTCGTTTACATATAAAAAAATGTCCAAACAAGAAACCGTTTCAAACATTTCAACACAAACTCTCCAGATCCGTCGACGTGTCTAATCATTACGAGTAGTAACTGAAGTATTAACATCGTATATTCTAATGTTTTAAATTTAGTTTGAAAGTTTAAAGTTATAATTATTGATAGAATAACTTAATCCATAGCCACTATTATCAATGCCAATTTGTCTCATCAAATCAATGCGGTATGAGATATCATTTTTAAATTTTACAAAGCACTCTTGCTTATCATAAAAAAATATATTTAATTGAATACCTTTGTCATGAAAAGATATTACTCCAAATATTAATTACAAAATTGCAGCATTTTAAAGTGTAAAAAGTTATGAAAATACTCATCAGCGATTGAAATATTTAATTCTATTCATCTACTAGCCGAAATTGGATATAACTATATGAAATATAAATGTAAAATGGATATGTCATAAATTTCGCACCAATATATTTCATTCACAGTTCAATTAATAGTATAATGTCAACATTTAATCAATGATTGAAAGAGGGTTTGGTCTCTAATTATTATCGTATTATTAAAAAAATTTGTCTTTCTAACACATCAAATTTTCTCTGTTGATATTTTTTTTAATCTTAATATATACACTCATAAGATATATTAAATTGTTTTATTGAAATGAAATAGAATCTGAGAAAATATATGATAATTTAACAAACTTTGTTTTTATAAAGATAAATAATATCATGATATTCATATGGCTTAACTTAAATTTAATAATTTTATTTAAATCACAAAAATAAGTTTATAGCAAGGGTATAGATCGAGGTAATGAAATTCGTATCCACGTATAATCAAATGTATTTCAAACATTAAAAATATTGGATACTAAAATATGGTCATTGATAATTATTTTTGAGAACAATATATAGATTCGGTTATATATTTCAGAAAAATATCGTTAAATAGTTTTAATCATATTTTCAGTTAATTTAAAAAAATATACTATTTTACTCATTTAATACGGATATCGAAAATTTATATGTAGATATTAATATTTTCTGTTGATATGAATATGAAAAATCAATTAAAATCCCTCGAATATTAGATGACATAATCACATCACATTGTTATAATACATACGATAGCCTTATGATTTGTTCAAATATATTTAATTAGATTTTAGATCTTACATTTGATATTTAGAATTCATAAAATATTCAGTGATATATTTTGTCATAAAAAATGTACCATGTATAAAAATTATAATGTATCTGACAAAAATACCTCATTCGGTTATATCTTGAAAATTGAACATCTATCTATGTCTAAAAAAATATGTCTGATTGCGTCCCAACAGTGTGATGTTTTTATGAGAATTTATAATAGAGCATTATAGTTATTTTTGTAATTATATATACAGTGATAATCAATAAATTCACTAGATATTCGCTATATCTTGGCGATATCCCCTTTAAAATGTTATTTCGAGTGAATGTATTCTATCCCTTTGAAATGTGAGTGACTTCTTTAAATCTTAAATCGACTCATATTCGTTTTTTACTTCATCAGATGTCGGCAATGAGAAAACCAGAAATGTATTTTATCATTTCAATAGTTGATACATATTAATGGCTGAATTATAATTTGTCATACTCTGTATTAACGTTAAGTTTAAATATATATTTCGAATATTGGGTTTTATACATCATATTAGTTGTAAATTATCGTGAATTGAAAAGTTTTTTTGATTTTTTGTCTTGATAGTATCAATGTCCTTTTTCGAATCCATCACAATGCCATAGATACTTTTGTCAAAAAGAAAGAGTTCAAACTCTTATTTTCACCATTTGTTTAAGTAGCGTATTCTCACGACGCATTTTTTTGGGATTCTTATGACTGCATTTGTTAAATTTATCAAAATATTTTTTTTATATCTCTTCATAATTTTGGAGTAAATGTCGGAACGCGTTAATATTTTTTGGTTTATGGTATATCATATAAAAGAACAGCTTGGGATTAGATATTAATGATATGGTCTTAACGGTTAACTGATTATCAAAACAAATATTTTTTAATCACATATGTTTTGCTGTTTATAGTTGTATATATCATGTTCATATATGTGATCTATATTTTTTAATAGCTTATTTATATGAATGATATTTACTTGAAAATCGAATCAACAATCGCGATAGTGTTTTACATTTATTTTCATACAAATGAAATCATTTAGCATAGTCGATATAAAAAATATTTCGTCGATAATCTCTAATTAATCGTGTCTTAATGTTTAATAATACTCAAAAAATATTTCAAAGTTGAAATGGTCGAAACATGAACTAATTGAATGAAAAATATATTATAATTTAACCATCAAATTACAATACATTTCCTTCATATCAAACATAACATTCTGTTCGGTTTTTGATGAACGTTTTGCCATTTAACGTTCAAAATGACTATTTTATGCCGTTTACTTTTTATTAATCTTATGATTCATTATTATATTATTTTTACCTAATGTTCCATAGACATGCAAATCGCATACATTTCAGTAATAAATTCATTTCTGACGAGTAAACTTTACAAAATGGCTTTAAAATCGAAGACAAAATGCGACATGAATATCTTATAATTTTCAAAAAATATTAGCATTTTTTATGTACATATAGTGGAAAGATGAATAAACATCGTTTTTTATTAGACAAAGCTTTGTTATATATAAATTTGTATGAGATTATGTATACTAACCAAATATACATTGTCATCGCCATGGCAACGATATAATTCTAACCAATTTTTATCAGATATTAGTATATTTATACTTGTACTCAATTATGCGTACATTATGTTTAAATCAAATAGGAATATCTATCTTACATTAGGATATCACATTGGCATCAATGTTACAGATATAAAAAAAGTATGGACAGACTACATCCTCAGCTTCCAAGAATATTTCTCATATCTAGATATGTAAGGTGAGGAATCTAATTTATTAATTAAAAAAAACAATTATAACGATCCAACTTGATAAATGACGTTAAATACATAAGGTATTTAGTTTTGTGTTTCTGTAAACATAACTTTTAGAATAACAAACTTTTATCAGAAAAGTATTTTTATAATAAGAGGTATAAATATTAACTGAAGGAGAATTGAGACATTTAGTAAATATTTTTTAATTCATAATAGAATAAAGGATATGTGAGCATTATTCAATACAGTCATACGTGATAATATATAATATTAAAGAGTGTATTTGCTGGTAAAAATTGTAAATTCTAGTGCATATTTAAGAAATTATTAACTTATACATTCTTTTTACAGCATATATATACCAGAAAACATTTTTTTGAATTTATACCTTTACCAGAGAAATAAATACTTTTGTGAATATAATCGAAAATCTTAAACAATATTAATATGTGAATTAATATAGTAAGACAAAGATGAAGTAAAAATTTACGCAGTACAAACTCAAATTATTATGTTAAAAATATTACAGATAAACTGGTAGATATATAATAATACTTGTAAATATATTTTTAAAAATCTTAGAGAAGTTACTCATTCAAATTATTAATTTATAATGTATAAAACAAGTGTATAAATTACCATAAATATTCTTCTTCTTCACATAAGCAAATATCTCGTGTTGTTTCTTTATTTTATCTTTCGATATGTTGCTATTGTAGAAGTCCTTGTTCTTATAATTATATCCTTCTATTCCAAAATCATAGGAGTCGTATTTAAAACTCAGGTTTGTATATATCGTGGTCAGCAAGTTGAAATCGTGTTTCTGAAAATTTTTGTTGAATTATTTATAGAAAATTCACGAAAAGTCGAAATTTGAGACAGGATATTAGAAGCCATATTACGATAATTATGGCAACATTATATTTGCATCTCCAATCTCATTTTAAATTGACATTTTTCTTGATCTGAATTATCTTAATTTTATTTTTATCAAGTTGTGCCTTTATTCAAAACTCATTCTAGGGTCATAATAAAATGTACTGTTAATTTTTTCGTCTTGTTTGTACACATAAATCACTCCTTCGTTTAATATTTATTTTGAATTGAATACAAAAACAGTATTTGCATAATTTAATTTATACAAATAATTCACAATTTTCGATTTTGTAACAAAGGTTGATATTGTGTGTTTCAGAATCATCAGGGTAAATATTGTCGAATTTATAATATAATTTTAATTCCTTTGAACTCGATATCTATTTTGCGTTTCATTTTAAAAAGATACGATTCTTCATTTTAACCATACCACCCGCTAAATGAGTTCCACATACATGAAAAATCTTCAAGATCGTTCTCTTCACTTCACATAATGTGAATTTCGAAAAATTCCGGTGTGCTTATATTTATCATAAACCATCCCTATGATTTTCTGTTGGTGCGTGAAACGAATTTGAGTCTACATATACCAATTTTTTTTATTTAATGTACAGAATGAAAAATAGCGATCATTTTGATGAATGCCAATGATAGCCTTATCATTAAATTTGTACTCTTTCATAATATGTATTTTAACTATATTTTGATATTCTTTCTGTAAGTTTTGAAGTCTCCAATTTTTATTGTCTGATGTGAGAGTTTTCCCCATGTTTGTCTTTTATTGTTTCTGAATTAGACAGAGCTATATGACACAATAAACAATATCATCATTTATCAACGTAATCGATAGATTCTGATTTAGTCATAATCCTCGCCTGACTGCCTCATATATATATATCCATTTTTGTAATTACATGTATAAACAAATTTATGTTCATTCTTTCAAATATATGCTTTTATGTCTTGTGCCATTGGATTATTATTCGAAATGATGTTAATTCATTAAATGATGTTAATGATAGATATTTGAAAATATGTCTTACGAAATGGCTTTGGATATTAATAAAAATCTTTTTTTTGTTATAATCTATTTGTTAGTATTATGACAAAATTTTTATATATTTAGTTGTTTTAAAATAATATTAAAACATAAATACGATCAATATCCTATTTAAATTGAAATGTGATATATGAAACAAAATTTAATAATAAATTTCGAGTTCTAACAAAACTTAAACAATTATATAACAATTAAATATTTTTTGAATTACAATTAAAATTTTTAGTCATGTAAGGACTTATAAATTCGAAACTTAAGCGAAATCATGTTTCTTATTTTGATTTAGCAATTATACTTAATACAAAAATACTTCATAGTAAAAAAAGAATTTTTACATATCAAGTCAATAGAATGAAAAAACCATAAAACCATCTATGTAATCTACTACCAGTGTGATTTATAATCAATTTTGAATAAACAATCCAGATATTATCACATTTATTTTTTGAATGTATAAATAAATACAAATCATCTACATTCATAATATATTTTCTTTGCAATAACATCTTAGTATATTCTCATTCAGCGACGTCCTCATTATAACAACACCTTTAGTAACTGTTTGACTATTTTTTAATATATAAACAGCATATAAATCAATATATAAATATTTTATGAATCTCCTTGAAAATCTACAACTTAAAGCACGAAAATCAAACTAAATTTACAATTTCGATTTAGTCATTATAATTTATCTAATTAAGCTCTGTATATCGCAATAAACCATTTAATCTTATCCTACATTTGACTACAGAGGTTTTATTTTCACATATTTAATAATGTATGATGATTATGTGACCTAAATTCGATAACATAACATATTGTGTGCACATTATTAAAACTAATTCTCAGTATGATATATAAATTATAACGGCATTCTGCCATATTGTAATAGTACCTAAACAAAATTTCATCAATATTGATATTGCTGTAGCATCTTTAATAATTATTTTATTCTGACTTGTTAAGTTTCATACATGTCCTCTTAACGTCATAAAATATTTATGATTATAGATGCAGAATCCATCATTAAACTCATTAATATTTATATTTTATAAACAAAATAAATGAAAGCATATTAATTTGCATTTTTTTCTATTTCATAACAGCTAATAATACATTTATCGATGTAAGTCTGAAACTGTATCAAATAAAACTCTCTTTATCGGATGGCATATATATTTATAAGACATGTCATAATAAATTCTGTTGATTGTGTTTTTTGTCTCCATATAGTTAGAATCCTTCCTATTTTCAAACATGATTCATTTAAATCTTAAATTCAAAAGATTATCATATTTTAAGTGAATTCATTGTTGTGGAAAATCAGTAAATGTTAATATGGGCCGTATTCACAAATTTTTTAAATTCTTAATGAAATAATATAAATGTAACTATTTATAAAAATGAAATTTGAAATATCATGTACCCAAATAGTGTAAAGATGAAAATATTAATTATCATAATCAAATTTAAACATTTTTTTAAATAATTTTTTGTTTAAATCTGACGATCTCTATATTTTCTATAATATAACAAGCACCTTATTAACAATTGTACAAAAAATTGATGCTTTCTGTCAAAACATATAAGTCTGATAACTCCAAATTTTTAAATAAAATTTAGATTTTTTGAGTGTCACTCATTCGATAGCGATTTTAACCACAGTCAAAAATATTCAATTTATATCATTAAAATTTGTTTAATAAAATATAGTTTTGAAAAAATTTTCCCATTTTCCACAAAATATTCAAAAATATAAACTAAAAAACACATTTAATGTATATAATTCTCGAATTAAAACACATTTATATTTGAAATCATAATCATTAATATTTATAGTTTTTAAAAAAATTAAATATAAATTGATAAATTTTAGAGTTTTGTGGTCCTCTTAAGTCAGTTAAATAGGGTAATCGACGTTTCTTATCATTTCGCGATCCCAACTGATGCAATTCATTGATGCAACACGAGGAGACTCTTTATATATTATATATAATGATATTTTCAATAAACCAAAAATATCAAGATTTTATTAACGAAGATTGTGAGAAATATTTGTATTTCTTGATATTGATATTTTTATTTTTACACCGTGTTGTTTTTATTTCTATTAAATAAAGTTCACAGAACCTTCTGTCTGGTAAATGTGTTAAACATGCCATATAATTTAATGATTAGCCCTAAATTACCTTAAGTATAATGGTTTTATTTTATATTGTATCAAATCTAGTGATATCCATCACTGAATCTAGAATACTGATTTGATGAAATCTCGACATTATTAACATTTTCTGATATATCACCCATAGAGAAATACAATCTAGCACCGAATATTTTGCGATATAGCCTTAGGGTAGACAGATTTAGCCGTTAACCACATGCGACAATCCATTAACAAGGTATCATTCGGAGTAAGCCTCTGGACTTTTGTCAAGACGTTGATAGTTTTGTACTATAAATTTCTGAAGAATTATACCAACTAGCACAAATATCATCGACCTCTTAGTGCTACTATACTGAAGTTGCATAAATTTCGCCGAGTTATAATTAACTACTATCTCATTCAGTACTGGTAATACTCTATGTATATAATTTGGTATCGGTCTTCTGAAAATGGGAATTGTTAACTTCNAAGTTCGTTTCAGATACAATCGATTAGTTTGATGGGAAACCAAGTTTCGTGAACACGAGTTTTATAAAGTAATGAAAATATAAAAATAAAAAATTAATTAATTAATCGATGAAAGAACTAGGTTTACGATCTTCTATAGTTTTGGTATATATGGTTTTAATGAAATGTGTGAACGTTCCAGGTGTCTATCGTCTGTTAAAACTTCAGAATTCGTATTTAAAAATCGTTCAACATAAACTATGCAACACTCAAAAAAGCAGCGCCATGTCTGACAGTTTGATGACTGAACGGTTTTTGGAAATTAAACTTCATAGGCATTGGGGGTTTATCTAAATTTTTAACATTTATGGATACATTCTAGCTTTAGCTGGCATATCTTAACTAAAACGCTGAAAGTACTCACAGTCGCATGCATGGATCGATTTCTTCAAGTCAATTTTTGTCGATACAAGCAAATTCATGAAGCATGTCTCCGCAGGTTGTAGAATTAGAGGTATACCACGTTTAACTTTTTACATGAAGTTAGTTTATCCTCTCCTATACGACACATGTTTCGTGCATGTATCGGCAAAAATGGATTTGAAGAAATTAATTAATACATGTTCTTGAGAGTACTTTCCGCGTTTTAGTTAGGATATGCCAGCTAAAGATAGAATGTATCCATAAATGTTAAAAACTTAGATACACCCCTCTTTATCTGAAATTTAATTTCCAAAAACCGTTCAGTCATCAAAACTGTCAGACATGGTGTTGCTTTGTTGAATGTTACATCGTTTATGTTGAACGATTTTAAATGCAAATTCTGAAGTTTTTAGAGACGATAGTCACCTGGGATGTTCATACATTTTATTAAAGCCATATACACCAAAATTATAGAATATCGTAAACCTTGTTCTTTCATTGATTAATTTATTTTTTTTTACTTCTATATTATCATTACATTGTAAAATTCGTGTTCACGAAACTTGGTTTCCTATCAAACTAATAGATTTTATCTGAAATGAACTTGTAAATCAAGTTATATCAGTTAGACATCTGGTGACTCAAAGTTACCACCCATTTTAAACATTACATGAGAAAATGTGCTTTTTATGCATTTTTCACTGGTAATATACAATATTCTTTTTATGTAGGGTAATCTATCTTGCTTAATGGTTTTTAAGTTGAAATTAACACTAAAGCATGCTTTCTAGATTTTACGTGGTAATGGGTTTTACGTGGTAAAAGTTCGCGTGGTAACGTCTTACGTGGTAATTGACTGATACCGGGTTCATAGTTATTGTCTAGGCAACTAACCTAACCTTTGCAAATGCAGGCGGCTTATTACCATTTGAACTATTTCATCCAAATGACTGAGTCTTCATCGGGCTTCAGAGTCTTGTATACCCCTGCTGAATTTGAGTAGTTTTGCCGATCTTTTGTTTTGGTATAATATGAAATTGAGCATATGTTAGCCAATAATTCACTCATTTCAGTATTATTTAACCGAAGCAAAACTTTTTGGCGCCAAGGTGTTAAGCGGAAATTGGTTTTATCGAGCCCGCCTTTAGTCATTAGGGTTTGTGGCGGTATATTTAGTAGGAAAATTGTTGGCGCCATCGTTCGAAGGGATTTTTGTATGGTGGGAAATCCTTCATTATTTTGAAATAACGTTACAATTTACATAGTGTAATTTAAGTAAAAATGGTGTGGGACGTTGTGACGCATAGCATTCTTTTGCATCTGTCTTAAGTCTATAGGAGTTGGCTAGCAAAATTTAGACAGAATATTATTGGCGCCACATTATGATGTTGCCAATTTTTGGCCGGAACAATTTAATCTTCTTTAAATCATGTTATGGTTTTCTTAATTTAATTTAAGTAAAAATGATGATAGAGGTTTTGCGACAGAGCGTTTAAACGTATTCTTTAAACTCAAGCGAAGTGTAGCGTAAGAGATTTAGGAAAAGTTTTATTGTCGCCACCATTATCTCAATAATTTTTGAAGGGAAACATTACATATTTCTCATAACGTTTAATTATTTTCGAAAATTTGGTTTTAATGAATAATTTCAAAAAAGTTTTTCATAGGGCCATAGGCGCGAAAATTTTTAACTATAATACATGCGCTTTATCTGTTTTAAAGAGTACGTAACTTTTAAACTTTAATTAGAATAGTTCAACAATGAAAAACATCGATAACTTTGCGAAAATAATCAACATACATGTTTACACTAGTTAATGATGATCAACACGTAATAAAAATCTTAGTAATTTTGGGATTGCCAAAATGGTTTTTAAAACAATAAATTAATTGTAGAGCAATAATTTGCAGTCGAATAACCTTTGATATTTAATTGGGTTAAAGCAGAATTTCTCAACGATGTGGTAGAATTACTTTTATGTATACCTCATCTAAAAAACATTGAAAATATGAAGTTTTGCCTGTTTTTACTTGTAAAACGACAAATTGAACAAATTTATTCTATTAATATTTAAATATTTATTTAATAAGTTGTCAACGTAAAAATATGTTGTGATATAAAAGGTTAACTATGTATTAAACAATTTTATACGAAAAAAATTAAACATATTAAAGCTACATTTGTAATCTATCTCATTTGCAGTTAAAGATGCAAACAAACTCACCAACGTTTCATTGTTTAGGAAACTGACAGATGATCGTTTTTACCCGTATATGGGTAAAGCGTCTACCCTATTAAATTTAATTTATACACGATTTTATCTTACAAAATAACAATTAACCAAATAGTATTGCTTAGAAACATTGCTAAGTGAAAATAACTGTTAATAAATCAATATACAATAACTGGTAAAATAATTCTGAAAATAAATCCTCATTTAAAATTGTTTTTACGTCAGGTTTTATAATATTGTTCATATTTTTGGATAAATTGACTAACATATTACATTCGGGATTATAAAATGAAAATAAATGCAAATAAATCATTTATTACGGTATTTTTCAAACATTTTTTGTTTTTTCCGTGGTTATCACACAAAAAACATTTAATATACTAAGCTTTTGCTAAAGTAGATTTTACGATTTGGACTTAAATGAACGGAGACAAACGAAAGATATGAAAAAATAATACGTTTTACTTTCTCACCATCAATGTATCTCAAGTACAATGGCTAGGATAAATAAATTTTTGCTCGAAAATGATGCCATTTAAACCTTAATTCATCTTGAAAATATTTGGCGTTATATTTGAAATTTACATGTTTTGGCCATGAAACATTTAGTAAATTTGTAGCGCAAATATAACAGAAATTAAATTTTTCCCGCTAAGTCTCTCGAATGTTAAACGGCTGCACTAGAATGCTCTGCGCCAAAATGTCGAACCTAATTTTTTGCTTAAATTTTATATTAAAATTTTTCATATATATCATGATAATCTAAGTGTTGCCTCAAAAAATACCCAGATTAAAATATCCCGCAAACGTTATTCTATATCTATCCACAGCGCCAAAATATTGTGATGTAAGACATGGTCGATAAAATACTCTGCGACAAAACGCCACACCTCATTTTTACTCAAATTACACATTTAAATCTTTAGCATATTTTTCATGAATATTCAATTGTTAAAGCCAAAAATACCACCATTACAGGTTCAGCTAATAAAAATCTACACAGGCCTTGCGCGCCGAACCTTCATGATGGAAGGCAGGGTCTTTATAATGCACTGCGACAAAATGGCATGGACCAAAACGTCACGTACCCTTTTGTTAATGCTCTCTTTGTTTAGAAAGGTCTATATTGAAGTTTCACATTGTAAATATGAAACTCTACGTCGTCAATATTTAACGTAAAAAGCATTATAGGTTTGATTAATAACTGGGTGATGCGTCACTGTTTCAACAGTCTATTTACTTCGAATAGTGGAAAGGAATATATTCCAGTTTAATTATTTTTGTGTTATTTATAAACATTTATTTTAGAATTTTTGTTCTGTCGCAGTAATCTGTAATATAATTTTTTGGCCATGGCTACAATATACATACCCCTGCATAAATTTGACACTTATATTCAAAATCGAGAATCGGTATTATAAAATTAGTAAATACCTTATCGGTAGTTTTCATATTGCGAATAGACACTGCCAATACACTTACCTGAATAATTTCAAAATCAGTTTTTTGTTTGAGCGTACTAATAAATAGATGTTCTGAAATTTATCACTATAAAATTCGACAAAACTTTCCTAGCTTTCATCTTTCAATAAAATATGAGCATGTAAGGATTTTATTACATCAATAGTTAAAAATGGTAGAGAGTTTTTTGGAATAATAAATATATATATTATATGAACACGAAATGTTCTGAGATTAAATTTATGAACTTTTTATCCTCCGTTCTTATTTTAATGTGCGTACTGTAAAAACCCCTAACCATCATCAAGGAGCGAGAATTGTAAGTTATGTTTCTAGACTACCATTGATCAACCTGATATTTAAGCATTTTTTTATGTAGATTCCCGTTGTGATATTCCTACATCAGGTCACGATAACGGATTTTAATATTTTAAAGAAAAATATATTGAAAATTTCATATAAAATGATTTTCACCACTCATATCAGGCATAGGAATTATTGCTGTATATTATGAGAAATTTTTCATGATGAAATTTATATATGTATTTCTCTATCAATTCAATTAAATCCATTATACCTATCTCAATTCTCACCGTTGAAAATATGCCAAGAGATTGATCAAAATATATGATAATGTTTTTTGTGTATATTTATTATAAACCAATTTTGCATGGCTCAGGGTAGTTTGGATAATTTATTCTGACAGTGGGATAATAAAACCGACCATCGGCATTATATAGGGTTTTTTCATAGATAGGATATCAAAGTTCATAGTGAGATAATTTTACAACAGCCGAAACGAAATGTTTGTAACGTATGTGTAACATGTTCAGGAAATACCATCGTACAATCGATATAAAATATAATTTAAAGGAACCAACTGCCATTTAACTTGGCATAAAACACCATAATTTTGAACAATAGTTAATATGCGTAATTTAAAAAGTAAACTTTTTTTTATTCTGAATCCGATAAAAGGGGATCGATGCTTAGATTATATTTGCCACTGCTCTTGTTTTATTTTGAAATTAAAAAATATATATTTTTTAGTAAATTAGAATTCGTCAAAAATATGGATAATGCATCAGCGATGACATGATCGTACACACTCCTTTACATAAAGTTAAAGTAATAATAGATGAATATTTCAATCCCCGAGAAATATATTAACCGATTTCTACTACTTCTTTTATATCTTTCAAATCATCATGATCTGTGAGAACTGTGAAATTTATTCATATTATATGGGACAAGGATTTCGCTAATGACCTTATGATTGCATGTATCGTATTATTCTTAAACAAAATTTCCTGTCTGTTGCAGTCAGTGTCAAAAATTTATAATTGTACAACCGATTTGTATTATACGATTATCATTTACCATTTAAACACTGGTCGAGTTCCTGTTGTAGATATGTTTTTATTAAGACTAAAAATGTTTTGACCATCATAACAACTCAGTTCTGATTTACAACATCTATAATTATTAGATTATCATATTTAATTTTGATAAGTTCCTAAAAATTATGATTACTCAAAAATTCTCTTTTATTACAATCAAAATATGAAATATATTTTTGTTTCGATAATACCAGTGCGAACGTATCAATGATTCATGATATTTTCGACTAATTTCATTTGTAAAATTCATTATCTGACCTTCATAGATATCACTATAAATAACCACTACCCTCACCCAGATAATTATGCTATAAAATACACAATATTGATTTATAAAGCTACCTTTATTAGTTTCGATTGATATCCAACATTTACATGCCATCAAATGTAGATTTCAGCAATGCGATCGATAATTTAGATATATTTTATACTTATGATATCTTGTGGAATGCGGATATCCATTAATATTTTATGTTTGTAAATATCTGATCATTTACCTTTTACGAATTGGCATTAATATTATTAATTATCATAACCATACTTAACAATTATAAAACACTCAATTGTTAGAGAACGATGTTTTGTCGTTTATGTTATCATCATAACTTATATGAAAATAACCAGAAAACAATATCTTGCATAAAAAATCGCATCTTACACACAGTTGAATTAAGAACATCATCAATGCATGGCAAAAATACTGTGACAGGTACTGTCTACATATAAAACATCACAAAGTCTGCCCTGAGTAGTAAACGAAATGAAATTTATAAAATGACGTTAGAATTTTCACACATTTATCTGACCCTAAAAACCATGAGGGTAATGAATATTTTATTCAAAAAAGATTATATGTTTTCTAAGGAAAAAAAAGCAAGTTTGGTAACAGAAATTTAATATATGACAACGGCTGGTATACCTCTATTATGATCTATCAGATTGTATTCTCCTAGATCTAAATCATCAATAGATAATATTGATCACTATTTCCTTAATAATTTCCAATATATATTATATTATTATGATATATCTATAGAATTTAAATAACACGGAAAATTCTTTGTGTCTTGTTATACATGCATCATAACTTAATGATTTGGTTAAACAACCTGTCTTGTCCTTTGCCTTTATAACAAAATTGCATACTGAGACCACTATGATGCTTGGACTATTAATGGTTTACTTATATATTTACATTTATCATATTTTTTATAATCAATTGGAGTCCTTTATCTTCTAAAACAAATTTTTTATTCTCAGACATTTAATACTCAATCAATTTAATTATCTAATTGGTTCCACCTCTTACGGAGCGAATAAAGGGATCAAATGTAAACCACATTATATCAGAAGCATTTAATGATATAAGGAGAGTGTTATTTTTATTTTCACTCTATGCGAATAAATTATTTATTTATAATTCTTATATTTGGATGTATTGAGAATATATATATTATTTTTTCAAACTCACCAAATTAAATATTATCCAATTATAAAACAAATTCAAATTATTTGAATTCGGTATCCTCCTGTCTTTTCCTTTTAAACAGATCAGTTGGTTGATCATATCAACACAATACCAAAGAATCACCATATTCTGATTAATTTTACTGGATGCCTTTATTTAGGTCATACAATATGAATTTCCTAAAATTTAAATTTTCATTAATTTATTATAAATAATCTCTATAAATTTACATTAATTGGGTAATTCGAAGGCTAGTACCTATATAAATTTATCTTGTTTGTCAAACCAAACCGTAAAGTATGCATCATCTGTATCAATGTTGATAGGTGCCTTTACAAATATTACACAATTATAGCTGATATATATTGTAACTATATTCAAATATAGATTCAGAAACATTCTATGTCCAATTGTTCGGACGAAAAAGTATTGTTTATTTCCTGTTTTTCTTCAATCATTATTGAATTCGATAGAAGATGATTATGAATACGTACGATCATTTTCCATGTCATGTATAGATTCCTAATTTAATGATTTTTTAATAAGTTTGTAATATATTTATGTTGATGGAATAACATAGATAAAAAAGCGGTTTTGCATTCCAGAGATGTTTTTACTTGTTTTGTCATTTTTGATAATTAAAAACGACGCTTTTGATTAAAGGTGACGATTGGTAATCACATGATAAAAGTTTTCTCAAATTGAATTTGATGTCATAATACATTTATTAGGACTTTTAAAACCTTTTTTTATATTATATGTCATCAAAATAATATATATGATTACTTCCATTTTTCAAAATACAACAAGTAGATGTACCGGTAGACTGCAATAACCCTAACGGAAAGAGCCAAATCAACTAAGAGAAAACACCGCACTAGCTAGTTTCTATAAAGAAGGAAGATATATTATCCAGAATTATTTCACACTAAGATGCTGCAACAAAGGTACATATTATAAAGGTCTAGATATTTATTACCAGAACTGTTAGCCAGATATCATTTACGACGAAGACAGCCATTTTGGGCAGTCGAGTTACAGTTGATGAACCGTTCATATAAATTTTGTTCACATCTTTATATTTTTTCCACAAGATCGTAAAAAACATGTAAAATACATTTAGCATGAAAAAAAATTGTGATATTTTTTTAAATTTCGCAATATATATATACACCTAAGTTTCATATACTGTGATTGTTAGATACTCATGAAAATGTACACATGAATTAATCGTATTAAAATAAACATATTCAGATCAAAATGATTGGAGTTTAACGTAAGTTGAGAATTTGAACGTAATTATTAATAAATATTTCATATCAGTAAACATATGAGATATATAACGTGTCTTTAATATCATAAATGATATTTGTTCTGGAGATATGTGTAACTCATTAATAAGAAAAACCCGCATTTACAGACTTCTTATAATTTGAATTCGCAACATAGACTGAGTCATTATCTTTGAGGCGTTTAACCTCATGCTGGTTGTATATTAATGACAACATATATAATAAGCACCTGCCATTCGAATCAAGACAGACGTAAAAACATATTTTAAGCGTCCAGCACAGAGGATATAAATTAGTTAAAAATAATGTATTTATGGAATATTACCTCTGTAATTACTCGATAGTGAACCGTTATCTCCATAAGTTCTTTTGTTATATGAGAATACTCAGGTACACAATGGTTAACCAAACCTCGTCGTTGGCAGCCTGTAGTTAAGTTTGTATAGTCGAATACATGCATTTATCATCCAAAAGTAGCAGTCAAAAACTGTGTGTCATTAATTCTTAACAACTAAAGCCGAATACGTTCAAACGTGAAACAAATTGCCAACATCTGAGAACAAACAACAAACTGAAAATGTATCATGTTGAAGCGACATCTTTTGTATCATTCCACCACCAAACAATATATTTGTACATAAATCTATCATTTTTAGCTTCCATGAAATTTTCTGATATATACCTATGGAAATAGACTGGTTTGCATATTTTGCATATTTCTTTATGATTCACGTTTATGAGATGAGCACTATCATAATATGGATAGCATACAGCATCATAATATTTTTGAGGAACTAGTACACAATCAGTTGGTCTGCTCCATAAGAATCAAATGCACATGCAAAGAAGGCAATCCATTGTTTTAAGCAATAACCCAAGATATGTGAAGATATAAACATGTTGACTAGTCAAGTGCAGTGAACAAAAGCGAAGATGAAGTACGTGGTTAGGACTGCCTTTAACATAGACAGATGATGAATTGACAATACATCTTATCATTATATCTTTGTATGAGTGTCACTTTAAATCTTACTTCTATAGCAGCCACTCGTGATCTATGTTCCCTCTAAGGTGCGCTCGTGCGCGGCCGCCCACGAAATTTTGACCTAGATGCAGGTGTGATGCATGTGGTAAAATCGAAACTAGCTTGACCATTTGCTGTCATGGCTTTAACAAAGCCTTTTGAATCAAATCGTTGCATATCAACCACAAGTTGAATCTACTATTAGAATATTTTATGTGAACTCTAAAACATGCTGACACAACACTCTAAAATTTTCAAAGTTTGCGCACGATTTATTTTTCAAAAATCAACCTTCAATTGGTGATTGAATTTAAAAATATTTCATCGTTTTTTTTAATATTTTGAAATTTGAAGTTGTGATAAAACTTCTTAAAATTTTAGACACCCGATGTTCTTAGATTATCTTTGAAAATAGTTTAAATAAACTAAACATTAAAACATAAAATATCACAAAAAATATTTCAACGTTCTCAAATGATTCACAGTGCAACATATATCCTTTATTTTTGGTATTGAAAGACATTCATTCAGGGCAGAGTTTTTTGCTTAGGTATGTAAATTAATTGGTATATAGTGTCATGAATTTTTTAAAAATTTCACAGATAGAGTTTAGAATGTGTATACTAATCTTCTTCATAATGTTTCTGGCGTGTCAACATACCATGGATATAACATTTGGATCACTCAAATAAAAAATATGACTCAGGACAGACTCAAAAATATGAGAAGACTATGGAGAGTCCCAAATTACCGTTAAATACGGTTTCAAAAATAATTCAGATAAGGCTTTGTACGACGATGATTTTTGAGACATGTTTTTGGGGTCTGCTTCAAATTTATATTAGCCACATTAATATAGATATTTCGTATAATTTAATTTGATTATCAACTCTTTGGTTAAGATAAAACGAAATATGTTTTTCATGTTCATTATATTAGTATAAAAAGGTTGTTTGTATTACAACACCATAAATTGAACCTTTGATTATTTCAACATTTCCATATGCATAATTAAATTTTTAGTGTTTTTAAATTTTATAGATATGCGCATTACAGTGTTATTTATTTAGTATCAGAATGACAGTTTATTTTATTTAAAATTTCATATAAATGTTATGATAATCAGAGTGTCCGTATTTAATGATTGTCATCGAGATAAGATCATTCGATCATTCGAGTTAAAGAAGAAGGATCAGAATTAGTAATAATAAAGCTCTTACTGGATGAGCTACATAGTCTTAAATATTTAGGATATGGTATTACATCAAGTAATCATTAACTTGAAATTAATAAAAAGTTATAATGATAAGATCATCATGTTTATGATAGTATGATAATGGTTCGAATTGCGTGACCGCGATTAGGATTTACAAACGTTCTCGGTTTAGTGAGTGACATCTTTTGTAAAAGATTACATATTAATTCATTCTCGCAATAATTTCCAAAAGAAACATAGAAGGAAGGGAATTCCCTCTGAAAAACAAAACTTGGATAAGACTCAAGGAATGATGGTTTTCAGAACTTTTTGACACTGATTTACCATCATCATCCTACAAGCAAAAGATTATACTCGATTATTTATTTATGAAAAAATGATCGTGTGCTATTATTTGCAAAATTCGCTCAAAGGCAAAAGCTCAAGGAGAGTTAAGCAAAGGAAGGAAAAGGGAAAAATGGAAATGGGATTTTTTAAGCGGCTTCTCATTTATAAAATACACATCGAATCAGTTAAAATGCCCCGGATTCATGAGTTTGGGGGTTTAATTAGGCGATTTCTAACAGAGAGTATGTTCAATCGCAGCGCCTGATTACAGATGGAAGAAAGAATTAAGTCAAATTCAGATATGGTAAAAATACTGATCGATAATGTGATTGTGGCTATTAAACTGAATGCTTCAATTCTTTCTGTTCATGAAATTGACGAGCATGTGGAAAAATACATTGAAATTTTTAAGAGTTGGCGAAGTAAAAACTATGCTTTTGAATTTGTGGAATTCATAGACCTTGTTTTTAAAAATTAGATGATGAGTGAACTGATATAGTCGTCATTCCATACGTTATTGATGAACTTACTGATATTTTCTGCAAAAAAACTGCTGATTTTATATTTTAAGTATAGCCCAGAGACAGAAATTAATTAAAAATCCATATTTGGTGGAATTGTGAAGTTGACATCCTGCGACAGCTTGCGTATTGTGACAGCAATAAAACAATTCTACAATGAAAATGAACTTTCTCGTCAGAAGATGGTGATGTTTACATCAGATGTCGCATCAGTTATGCTAAGAAAAATTAACGGAGTTGCAGCTATTCTGAAAGGTGATATACATCATCTTTGCGAACAACATTGTGTTGCTCATCTAGAAGACGTAGCTGTTGAAAATGCAGGGAAACCAGTTCCGTTATTGATCGATTTTGAAACATTTCTAAAAACTGTTTATACAATGTTTTGCAGATCGTCAGTGAATAATGAGAAATTTCACGAATTAGCCAAGGCACCTGAAAGTGATTACATTGCATTTCGCCATTTGCACAAAGTGTGATGGTTGTTAAGGCATTTAGCTGTTTCTGCTTTGGTGAGAAATGACGATACATTCATTGACTATTTCACTGACGAAATAAACATTAGAAATGATCCAATCACTACGTACTGTTTGATAACACTTCGAAACCCACAGTTGTGAATGGCTTTGACAGCCATAAATGATATTTTGTAAGAACTTGCATCAATGTGCAAATATTTGCAAAGAAGTATTCTTACATCAATGGATTTGCTTCAATTAGTCAAACCTAAAATATGTAAAATACGATCTCAGTATCTTGGAGAAAAAATTCATGAGAGTGGTGCAGTGAAGGAAATTATTGATTCTGTCTATAACGTGATCGACAAGGAATCCTGACGTTTGCTGAATTAATTTGCAATCACGTTGAGAAAAGATTTCCAATTGACGAATTGATGGATTGGCAAGCATTTGATCATTGGGCTTATGCAAAGAATCACTTGCAAAAAATGGAAAAGAATAAGATCAACAAATTAATAATAAGGTTATCAGGGGCTTTACCAAACTTCAAGAAAATTAAGTTACAAAAATTCGTGAAAAATATGATAATTTTAAATATTGATTGTGGGAAATGTTAAAGTTTATTCCATTCAAAATTGTATACCATGTCATTGCCTACGTTATCAGAGATGAAAACATGAAACAGATTTATCCTCTGATCGTCATTTGTGGAACATTTCAAGCATCTAGTGCACATTTTTTACGTTTGTTTTGCCTAAAGATCTCAATAAAAACTAAATAATGAAATCGGTTACAAGCAAATATTATGGATTTTATTATGCCCTTAAAATTATATATATCATCTGGAAACATACTAGATTTGATACAATTAACAGCTGTTGGATAAAAAGCAAGCATAAACGTAAATATATAAAAATAAATGACAAAAAGTAAATACTATACCTTATTCATCAATGAAAGTATATTTTAGTTGCTGCTTTGATAATTTTCATAAAGTATTCAGACATCATTAATGTAATTAATTTTAACTAAATTACGGTAATTAGAAAAAAATATAACTGTCATAGCTTCATTATATATCATAACCAATATTAGCATGGTGGACGAATAAAAGTATACTTATTTATATGAGAATTACTTTCGAGATTGCCGCGCACAAAAATTTTACATAAATGTTATCCGCGCCATACGTCTATATTCCACGCACAGGTATCACATAGAGGAGTTATGTAACTAACCTACCCTAAGACCAGAGTCAGCAACCCGTGGCTCTTTAAAAAAAATTTAAGTGTTGATGTTACTCGAAGTTGAATGACGGAAATTAGTTAAGTTAACTGTTAAAAGATTTTTATTTAACGAATAAAGTATGCGACCGCTATTCCCTATATCACTTGGTTTGACTCTAGCTTAATCAAACTTCGGAAATATACTGATGATTTTTTTTGTAACTCGATTTAGAAATCTTTTCACTGCATAAATAAAGGGTATTTACAAAAAATTATTATGTAATGTAATTAAATCTCGAATTAATGACGGGAATCCAAATTTATTACAATTATTATATGCCTGAATTATAATATAAAAATTTGATTTTTAGATTTATGATAAATTTTTGTAAAAATACTAAATCAGTTTTAAAAATAAACAAAAAAACTATTATTTTCTCAAAGTATTTCATAATTTAGTCATTTTTTTTAAAAGCATAGCACAGTCCTTTATTTCATTTGCTAAATTTAATTTTCTCCAAACCTCAGCATCGTTGATGTAATGTAGTTAGTTCATTGACATGATATCTTCATCTAAACAGATTTTATATTTAACAAAATCATTTATAAGGATGGAGAAAGTTATAATATCTGTTAAGCTATTTACCTGCTATGGATTACTGTCGTGTAAATGGCCAACATTGTTTTCTAAAGTGAATTCCATCCATAAACATAAAAAATTCTTCTAACATCAAAGCAATCTACCTCGATTTAGTTAAAGTTTTTTGTAAAATTGAGGACATCAATCCTAAATAATTCATGTATCACATCAAAGCATGATACCTGGCGCAATCGTCTCGTACGTGATTTTTATTACTGAAACCCCGAATCGCATATGATTGACAGCAGCAATAGGTGAAAAGCGACAGTATCATTCCCACAGATTATTAATGTAATTTATACAATTGTCAGAATTCTCAAAATATTGTAGTATAAGGTAATATATATATTTTATACCTGCTTCAAAGCATACCAATAATTTTGTAAATAATTAAAATATCTATTGTAGCAAATATGATTAAATCCAATAAAATTAATGTATTTCATACCGATAGATAGAGCTACCAAGATATAATCAATATTAATGAATAATAATAATTATAATAATAACGGTGAATTTAGAGTATAGTAGGCAGAAAATATATGGTTTTCTTCAAAATTCAAAAAGGCTTTACATGTTTGTTTGGTGAAGAAACATTATAACATAACAAAATTTTCATGATGGAGAGACACTAAAAATTAACGGTAAGTCATTTATCAATAAATATCCTACGAAGATGCAAATAACAAAGCAATTTAATACCATCAGTAAAGTCAACATCTGTATTAAAAGAGTTTATGCAATATTTTTTAACACTTGAAATATTTCTATTTTGATGTGTAGTCAAAAGATTTTTCATATCACATAAAAACACAATGATGGCCAATACATTAATTTTTTTATATAAAATGGGAAGAAATATTCTATTTTTTAAGGATAAAGACGTTGTTCAAAATAAATTAAATTTTCTGTTTAAACAGTAGGGGATTATTATGAAAATGTTTGTAGATAGAACCAACAATCAATCGAAGACCATAATTGGTTTATGACAGTGCAAATATATATGAGATTTGTGAAGCTAATGAATCAGTTACGGTCTAGTTTTTTAAATGATTGATGTCCTTTTCATATCATAAACTTGAGATATTATGATTGATATTACTGAAAAATGAAACGTGAGTTGAGAATATGGTAAATGTTGTAATTGAAACATTGAAAAATATCATATTACACTTAGTAAAATTGTATTCATTTTAACGTAGAGAGAAAAAATTAAGATTGTCTCGAATAAAGGCGATGGTTTCTACTTTGACAAAAAAAAATAATAATGAAATAATTTCTCAGTAAAAAAAATTCATTAATCTCTCGAGTTTTTACATTAACATCATACTCCCTGGATCAAATTAAACCTGTTTTTAGATGTAATATTTATTTTAGCGCCTTCAAAATAAATTTTTAATCTAATGTATCTCTTTCATCCAAAAGGTTGCTGACCTCGGCCCATGCGAATACTTCATATAAATTCTCGAATTTTTTAGAATTAGATTAAAGGATGACAAAAAATATCTGATATGGTTTATTCACATGAGATTAAACGAATGAATATGATTTTGATATTCATATTTCATAAACTAATATAAATAATTTTCATTTATAAGCCAAGAAAAATTGTATTCTATGATATAGATCGTGGCAAAGAAATTTTGATGACGCGTCGACTCGCTTTTTTAAATTCATAGATATCGTTAATATGATATATTGGTAATTATAATTATATTTTCAGAAATAGAAAAAGTTTCCTTTTTTATTATAGATGGTGCAGGTTTTTGATAAAAAATATTAGTATTATAAAATGCTTTTTGGTTTCATTGTATAACAAATTTTCATATATGCACATTACAAATATACGATTTGTTGGAGAGTCTTTGAAAATTCAATGGCAAAATCTTGAATAAATTATTTTCTAATCATTATATGCTATAAATATAAAATATGATATAGTCTGGTGATTTTTTAGTATTTGTATGATTTTTGTGAGATAGTATACTTGATTTACAGAATTTTATATAATTTTATTAGGTATTATTTATCAAAATTTGTCAAAAATAATGATAAATTTTGAAAATATTTAATTTCATACTAAACAAACCTGTTTCAATAGTCTGTTTAATATTCAACGATGTGACATCTCTAGAAAAAAAAATATGGAATCGGATTTTGTTCACCACGATGTGATAAATTTTTTAGCTCTTATATATTGTATAATTTTCATCAGTTTTTGTAACAGAACCGGCTGGGATGAAAATAATATTTACCAGATATTCTCTATGGTTATCCGTATGAACCATAAAAATCGTGTTTTGGGTAATTTTATAAACTGAATCATTAGAACATGCAATCGTTGGAACTCTTTCATCGACCTAAAAGGACCAGACCACTTCGCCAGATGTCTTTAAATTAAGAACTATTATTTATTGATTTGTCTTATTCACAACTGATACAAATAAATGGCTGAATAAAAATTGATCGTAATTCGTGTTTACATTCAGATTGAAATAATAAATAAAAATTTTAGTTAAATATATGCTCACTCTTGTATATATTCGTGTGTGTGCAAAACAGTTATAGATTGTTTATCGTGATAGTACAAATTTACATTTCTTGTATCAATTGCAATCACTAAAATATTTGAGTGAAATAGAACGAGTTCAAAATGTTCTTTAAACTCATTTGTGCTGAAGTAGAATTTCCTTATAATCCCTTTTCTGACATGGACAAAAATGCATTTGTTAGATATATCAATTTTAAGGTCGAATATCTTCTGATTCAAATGCAATTCATGAATGAAAGGGTTGATATCGGTATATTTATGGTATATCGAATAAAAGAATAGCCTGTTTTTTTTCCATAAATGATATTGTATTATCGTTCACTAATCATCAATAAATTTACATTGATACGCACAGATTTCTACCATCTATTCATTCTGTCTATATCATTTTAAAAATTTATATTATCTCTTATTTTAGATTCACTATTTTTTAATGTCATTTACGAGATATAATATTTAACAGTTTGATCTTGATCATAACATCTTGTTTTATACAAATCGTATAATTCAACATCTTTAATATAATACTTTTCGTAAATAGACTCGAATCTTGGTCGCTAATTTTTTTATAAACCCATAAAATAATTAAATATAAGTTAAGAAAAAATTTAATAGAGGAATCAAAAGTATACCATAATATATACATCCGATGACAATGGAATTCATTCAGTATAAAATCATTAATTTGTTTTCTTCGGAAAAATGTGGTCATTTCAAAAGTAATTTCCTCTTATTATTTTGGTAATTAAAGAACAGTATGTTTATGGTTTTACAATTAATTTTTATAATGTAACATATACCTCTCGACCCTTGAATTCTCAAAAGATAGTATATTATCATCAGCTGATCAGTTAACAAATGGATTTATAACTGAGGATCATGCGACATGAATATCTCAGGGTTATCAATTGGTTATTAAACATGACATATATTCATATGAATATCGAGTAATCTGCATAGATCAAGAGTCATAATATGGAGCTATATTATGTCAGATAATTGATACTATATTTTTGAAGAATAATTCTAATGTACTCTTGTATAATCATACGATTAATATCAATTTCTCACGTATATAACTTAGCATAAACTATTCTACAAAGTCTATATATTCAATTTCGTAAATTGCTCAAAAAGATCTGAGAATGCAACAAAAATGCTAAAGAAGGGCTCAAATTAGAATATCCAAAAATCAAGCATTATATAACTAATTCATATTGTTAAAAGTAACTATTAAGGGTTAGAAAATGAATTCTATGAACATCAGGCCAAAACTCGAACGATCCCAATTCAGGAATATCGTTGTATGGGTAAGGGTTTTAACTTGAAAATATGTGTAATGCATAAATAATTTTAGACAAACCATTTTAAACCCTCAAATATTTTTAACCTCAGAAGGTTAGTATATTTATATGTGTGGAAATATAATCGATAGATCAATCTATTTTTTTTGAAATCAATCCAGATTTTAGTGTTGTAATAACATTAAAAACAACATTCACAGTTTATGATTTTGAATAAATAAATATATAACATTCTAGTATAAAGTGCTCATACACGAAACATGAACATATATTCTCAGACCTTTATATTTGAAAATATTCAATATATCTGCGATGTTTCACGCATGAATGTAATATAGGAAATTGTGTATTTCCTTTAAATTCATACGCTCATATATATACAGTTAAATACAAACAATAGAAATTGGTCAAAAATATTCCCACGCGAGAGATAGTTGGAATAAATATAGTTAATAACAACGAAATCGCATTGAATACGTATTAAAGGGATCCAATAGTTACAGATAAATTTTAAAAATAAAATAAAATTTTATATAAAATATATATACAATATATTTTGGCAGTTTGTACTTGTAGAAGTATATTGATCGTAAAAAAATATTAAAATGAATAAATTACCTTAATTTGTCTTCTGCTACACATCCGCATTTTACAGAGATATGTTTCGGAATATGATATCTCGATATTTGGAAACTGCTGATTCCTTATTTGTATATTTATATCGTTCTCTTCCCAAGAACCATAGATGTTTAATTTGATATCCTGGGGTATAAATATCATAGTCCAAAAGTATGCATTCGTTTTCTGTAAAATTGCTCAATCTATTTAGAAAGATGTGTGAATAAGCAAGAATGGATACGTTATGGGATGCATTGCATTTGCTAATCATTGCAACATTGTATTTTAATGATGTATCCGTTATTATATTGAGTATTTTACATACATCTCTAAGATTTTATTTTTCCCAAGCTGTTCCCATACCCAAACTCACTCTAGGATGATTATAACATACTGAAAATCGTTGTTGCCATCATTCGCTACCAAAATCTCACGTTCGTTTAATATTTCAATTGATGTTAAATTTATTTTAGGCTTAGTTAATGAAGCGATTATATATATCCAGGACAAGCCACCATCATCTGAAATCATTAATCTCGTTTCTAAAATCATGTAATAGTTTTCATGTTGCCTTCGAATGAATATTTAATTTAGATGGAGCGACGATGATTAATATATTTAGAGGTGAATATTTTAGGACTTCGGTTAGAGATTTCTCAAGAGGAATAATAGAGATCTCACACGATGACTGATATGAACAAAACGCATACTGAATCACATAATGTGTTTTGTGTATTTTTAAATTTAAGGCTCGACCAACTTTTTCCTCCATTATAAGAATTGACTGTTAAAAGTTTCATTTTTTCATGCATGAGCGATTGTTTTGGTTAACAAAATAACTCCTGGTAATCCATCTGAAACATGTATATATTTTTTTCCTTCCATGTGATTTCTTTTATATATATATTTACTTCATATAACCAAGTTTGTCCGTATCGAAACGATAAAATGTTAGACTCTGCTGAGTTCCTGCATAAATGAAGTTGACATTAGATGCTAAAACTGTGATAATATATATAGTAGTTTGATATTGATACTTCGAGAACTTTTCGATTCTGCTTCAACAAATATTATACCCTATTCATTTGGTCAACAGGCCCATCTTGCCATATCCTATTGCTATAAAACCATATAATGAATTTAGAATGATGCTTTGGTTATTATTGGTATACTTGTCTATGTATCCAAATGGTATTTTTCATGATATTATACTTAATGGTTTTCGGTTCATTCTGATAAGTTACATTAAGTGATGTTTTGTGTTCAATACAAACGATATTATTTTC
This sequence comes from Thelohanellus kitauei, assembly GCA_000827895.1. Classification (NCBI taxonomy): domain Eukaryota; kingdom Metazoa; phylum Cnidaria; class Myxozoa; order Bivalvulida; family Myxobolidae; genus Thelohanellus; species Thelohanellus kitauei. The sequence goes on along the minus strand of JWZT01005635.1, from coordinate 78,148 downwards.
TAATTATTATCAACACTTACTGAGAAAATAAAGGTACCCTTTGCATACCATTTTGGATCAGAAGAATTTTTGGATATTCCATACCAATTTTGATTGTTTAAAGAGTATACTGATAACTTTTTTTAATTTAAATGATTCACATCTTTGGATTGTGTAAGGAGTGCGAATTTGTGTTTTGAAACGCATCAACGTAAATATTTTCCAACTTTTCAAATACTTTGAAGGCCTTAAATTCAATATCTTCCTTTCTTGTCATTATAAACAAATCAGTTTCATCATCCTAACCATACAAGCCACCAAGTATGCACCATATTCTTGATAAATTTACAGGATAGTTTTCTTCTCCAGATACAATGTGAATTTTGTAAAATTCATGCGTGCCTATATTTATCATGAACAATCCCAATGATGTTCCACTGTTTGGTAAATCTAATACGAGTACACATATCAATTTTTCTTGTACGTCTTTACAAATCGAAAAGTGCGCGTAATCTGTACCAATGGCCATCTTTTAATGCTGGTTTTTTTATCATTGTATAACTGTTCCAATTTATTAGCTTTTATAAATTTCATGAAATATTAATTTTATTTGTAGTCATATCATGTATAATACATCTTTTAATGACTTCAAATCGTGTTGATTTATTGATCAATAATTAATAATATTGCTTGAGAAAAAACATATATTGTAAATTTGAGATCGAGAAATCTACAAAGTGGAAAATAATTCATATAATATACTCACAGTGTTTTCAATCAAATATTTTTGAAATAATTTCAACATATTATTACTATCAAAATACTACATATTAAAGAAAATATATGTAATCTTCACTCAGCATATTACAGATATGCGGAAACTACGGCCCTCCGTCCACTGGCTGCACTCACTGGAGATTTCATGTTTCAAACGAAGTAATGTTTTATTGAGCTTATTGCGCAAAATCTTTATTTATATCATCATAAATCGTCTTTTTATTCTCTGGCTTGTATCTATGTATGAATCCTAAAGTTAAAGGTATAAAAATCTCGAAAAATACTGTCAATTATATGAAGAACACAATATATATATATTTAAAGTACAATTTCAACAAAGCATCTCCGTGCTTAATTTGTTATTGTAAGGATATATAGATATCCTTAGGTAACGTAGCAGCGCTGAGTGGTCTAGTGGGATGACCGCTAGGAGAGCATCGATGAGTTGGGGGTTGGACTCCAGCTGGACTCACCTTTTACTTAACAGTTAGAATTCGGTCAAATTATGCAGGATTTAAACTGAAGGCAGCATTAAAAAACTAAAAATATCGAAGCATACTTATCATGAAAGGTTGATCTATAAATGATAAAATAGTGCCCATAAAAAATCGGTAGAAGTTCAGGTACAGTCATGTGTATGATAACGTTAAAACAACGACTGTTCCATCATATCAAGTTGTGATGTAGAAGCATTAATTGAAAGCCGCTTGAATCCATTTCGCAGAGGTAATTATATCAAAGAAAGCATACAAGCAGTTTGTTAAGAGTTATTCTCTGAAAACGCTGAAGTTTTTTCGCTAAATTATATACACTCGATCAACGTATCAGCGGATTCGAATACGTATCAAAAGAAGGTATTTTAACAGTTGTCTGATAAACGTATTCACCCAAAATATTTTTAACTTGCTGTTTAATAAATGGTAGAAAAGGTTTTCTGATCTCATGTGTTGTTCTTTGTATGTGCAGTTAAATTAAGATTCGAAACACATCAAGTAATTTCTAGCATGGCCTAAAGTCATGAGTGAACTTTTGGTCAAGATATATTTCGAGGAGTGATCTCTGTTCTTCATAGTTAAAAATTGAATGATCTAAGTTTGCAAGCATTTGTACGGATCTGGCGCCATCAATTATTTACAAAAAATCAGTGTATATTGCTAATATCTTGTCCGATATGCATTAACTTTGAATTTCAAAAGTGGGGATCGTCATATGCCACTGTATGATTCATAAGGAATCTCTCTGTTATTGAGTGTTAAAATTCGATTATGTTTTGAACTTTGATTTCAAATGATTGAAATTAATATGATCCAGAGGAGTTAACCATAGAGAGTTCCAATTATTTAGTTTAGATATTGAAGCAGACAATCGCCATATTTTGTATCATACGTATAGTGTTAGCTCAGTCATGGAATGTTGTTGCAACGATTTGTGGGTTAGAAAGACGAAATTTGCGAATTTCTTAAATCAACTATTTTAAGACATCAGTATTTTTCGAAAGTCATTGAGAAACGTATTTTTTTTTATAGACATGACGGGCCATTTGAATACATTGCATCTGCATCTATAGGTAAAAGACACTTAATATTCGACATGTATAAGTAGATGAAATCCGTCTTTCTTAAGTTAATACTAGTATGTTCGAATCTGCAGGCTGGAACTGTTTGTCATTTTCCAGTTTTTTTGACCTTTTAAAAGAATAAATGTGCGACTTTAGAAGTTCCTACTTCCATTGTCAAACAGTGATATAAGAATCGGATTGGTGCTTCGACGGCGTATTAGAGCATACTAAATATTCAATTTTATACATTAGCCTTGCTCGTGACAAATGTTAGTCTGTTTCAAATAGCTGCTAAATTGTGGTAATTTATATTCAGATCTAAGCTGAATTGATGTCAAAATATCAAAATTAAAACATTTTATGCGAGTCTTCAAGCGATAACGTAAACATATGTTTAAGACATGGCATGAAAGTTGTTTAACCAATTGGAAAGGACGTACATATTGCAGCAATCATTTTCAATAATCAACCACAATAAAATCAATTTAGATATATTGAGACAGATAATAAACTATGCGGTGTCATGAGTTTAGCTGCGATAAATATTTAACAAAATACCGAAAATGTCTACGAACGCACTCATGGACACACGATTCACTGACAGTTATGTTAAATTAGAGATAAGATTATATATATCGTTATGTTATTACTTAAAATATTCTAGATGTATGGAACGCGCTATTGCCTGCGGCATGCAGTGAAAATGTTTGGGTAAATTTAGAATATAGGAAGCTTGTTTAATGATCGTTTCATATTTATGTTCAAAAACATACCTAGTTGTTTAAATCAGATACCTCAGCTTATATTATATTTTTCTTTAGATAAATTAGAAAATCATAAACCAAACAATATTTTCAGAATCTCTTCGAAAATCATAAGAGTTCTATGTAAATCAATCAGGGTCAAGATTACTTTAGATTTCGTCATTCTGATCTAAGTTGACCACTCCTATATCACAAGGTAAATATATCAGCTACTGATAATATTGGCCTACGCCTGTGTTATTTTGAATATAATTAACGTATGGATTCCTGATTTGATATATTTATAGACATGAGATAGGATCTCATTTTATAACAATGTTTAGAAATCTGATAACACAAGCTTAACAGGGGTGCAGTTATTTAAATAGTATCCTAAAAATTTTTGATTAATATTTAACAATCTATATCGATTTAGATGTATATTATGTATGGCTTAGTTTAGATTTATAGATATTATTTAACCTCAAATATATTCGATATTTATCTCTCCTGAACCGATGAATTTAACTCTGAGTTGTATTTTTGATAGGATTTATTTGTCACTACAATTAAAATGATTGAACTTAGGTGGTTTCTATTTCATTGAAATATCAAGACAATGTTTCTATCCATTATCGCGCAAATTCTTTTTTAAATCTAGCATATTCCATTTCATTTTGCGCAAGTCCTCTATTAAATTATTTTCAATGACATACAAACGAGTGATATTAAATATTTGATTAAAACTATAAATATTTTTTTAATGTATATATTTAGAGGTTTCAAACAATTTTTATAGCTAGTTTTATAGTTATATCTGCGACGAAAAAAATGATAAAATTATTTTCATGATAGAATTGCTTTATCGTAATATGTCACGCTTCATCATTTAAGACGCATATGTATTATCGAAAAAAGTTTTTGTAGCTACACTGGGGGTTAATGGAAGAAATACAGCTGGTGGGCTAACGACAGTAATAAATTAGTCTTATACATTAGTCAAAGTTCATGATTGCGTTGTATATTTTAACAGCCTGGCAAGCAGCATGAACGTCAGCGTAAATAAATATCAGATAGAATACTGATTTAAATTCTAAAATCTTTAATCGTATAAATTATTCATTAATTTTATCAAACTGGAATTTTTTTTATGAAAGATTAAATAGGGGATTTTTGCAAATTGAAATGGAATTTGAGCGATAATTGATGGAAACCCTGTAATACGAAATTAAATATGTCTGCTTGATGAAAAACATAAATATCTGTATTTGATGACATGACTCTGTCAATAGACCTATCTGTCGATTATGTAGATGTATTATTTTTATCAGTTTAGATTAAGTCAATCGAATTTAAAAACATGTTTATATTAATACACTGAACAAAGAAATTCATAGACATAATTGTAACTTCACTCATATTAAAAAAAAACGTAAGAATTATACACAACAAATTTTTACTGAATTATTAAATGCTGAATTTACATTATTCACAATTTTATTTTAACACTGACAATTCATAATTTACGCACACAAGTCTAAAAGATGATAATAATTATTCTCATACTCAAATTTATTTAATTATCTGTAGAGATATACGTGATTAAATACCTCTGCTTCACTACATCCATAAAACCAGGTTACGATATGTTAAAATACAGTGTAAAAATTTATGTTGTCGCAGAATCAATGATTCTTTTAAAATTGAGAATTTTTGACTTCGATTTTGGTATATATGTAAATATCACTGATCAGAGAGATTAAGTAACCATCGAGAGAAATATCTTTTTTAATTTTATATTAAAGATCACTTCATTACAATTTTATTTGAAACACAATTATTATAGCCATATTCCAACAAAAGATTAGGATATATAAATACCATTTCCGCGCATAATAACAAGCCCTTAAATTAAATATGTAAATTTACATGGTAATCATCCAATATTAATTTTTTAATTATTCAAAACCTATATCTATAAACAGGGCATTTTTACATTAAACCTGTTGACGGGCTGTTCGACTACTGTTTTTTGGAAAATTCTAACCTTTATATACAAAGAATAACTCTTCATAATAGGTTTATGAATCTAATCCGTAAATTTTATACTTATTTCAGACATTTTTTACATCTATCGGAAGAAAATAGCCCTCTACTTAACTTTTTACAATTCCGGTTTTTAAATTTTAAATAATTTGAACAAAATTATCTTTTTTTATTTAACCATCGATGTATAGTGTGTAAAATCAAATCTTTTTCTCAATCAAAGTGCATGAAAACTGTTTGCATGAATTAAGTTATTTTCTATGTTTTTTGATACTAAAAGAGACGAAACTGAGTTTATCTACCCTTATTTGAAAGTTTCGTGTTTTACAACAAATAACAAGAATTGATTATACATTTATTTATCTAATATGTAATAAAAATATATGTTCGTCTATTTTTATTACCCTAAACGAAGGCGAATGAAAATCCAACTATTACAAACTTTTTGTTGTTTTTATTAATGTTTATATTAAAAAGTGTTGATTTCTTGTATGAATTACAACTGTTACGAAAAAATTGACTTTCGAACGCTGTTGCGAATTTTTGACAACAATATCATAATATATTTTATTTATAATATCTAAAATATTGCTTTTTATTATAATAGTTTCTATATTCTGTGATGTAATAAATTTCACATTTAAAGGATATATACTGTCTAATAAAATAATAGTTCTGTTCAATATAATTCAATTTAATGAAGTAGAGATACTGCATTTTCCTTTACATATTTCCCTTCTTTACCATAAATTAAATAATTTTAACATTTTTACAATTCTCACCAATCAACACTCTTGCGGTAAGCGCGTTGCTTATTTTTATCAAAGGTAAGCTTCTCATTCTAGGATTGTGGTAAATGTTTCCTAGATTGATGACAAGATTAATTGTAAAAAAAATAATGCTGAACTATATTATATGTGTATATTTCGCACAGAGAATATTTATTCTGTGTATATTGGTAGATGTAAATATTTTTTTGTCTTTTCGAATGATATTAATGATGTTCTGCAATCTCGAGACCGTCTGATTTATTTATTTCATCTTTAACCATCACAATTTAATTTGACAGGGTATTCTGTTCATAATAAATTTCTAAAATATTGAAATATATTTAATTCCATTAAATTGGAAATTAAGAATATATCCATGAGAAATTGGAAAGGTAGACCCACTTAAAAGAAATCATAGTTTTAAAGTGAGAGATCATATCTAAAACAATGTTGAAATCTAATTAAATTGATATTTTTACTTAAATATATACATATAATAAAACATCCTCTGCATAATCTATCATATACATACATAATACTTGTTCACTTAAAATATGAATATTTTTTTAAAGAGTTTATTTTTCCATATGTTTTTCGATTAATAAAGGAATAAAGGTTTTGTGTAGATTCATAGTTGTTAAAATAAATAACATCAACACTAAACTATCGATATAATATGTGTATTTGTGCTTGTGTTATTTCTAATTCATAGTCCACTTTCTTAATTATTCAACAACGAAATATATAGGATTAAACATTTCGTTAAAAACGAATCATCAATCAACCATAATATATAGAATACTGCAATATATTTACCCTAATTCATATATAAACTCATGGGGTTTGTTTCAAGATATATTTCTTAAAAGTTTTTTTTTCAGTTTAAAAGCCAATATAGGAGTGATGCATGCTGAAAGGCAATAAGTTTGTAAATTTGTATAAGTTGAACTCGATAAAAAACATAGTTGTCACAATAATATTATTTAATGGGAAGTGATAATTTTGTTAAATATACTCGTTATAAAATTTATTAATTGAAAATTAGAATTCGAATATATTGTATGTAGGTATGTAAGTAATAGTTGAGATTGATGAGTATGTAATCAATCGAAGAAAGCACCGCAGTTGCACATTTTCAATTGAAAATGTAAATACGTTAATGTTGAACGAATTACAGATCAAAGTAGTTGCTATTTAACTTCGCGATAAGAATGCAAAACACTCGATTGAAATTATATCAACATGACTATATCCTGGTTCATCTATCATCGTCAATTTTTTCTAAGCTATATGGATGTACAGTATCTCTCTAAACTTTAAATTGTAATCATATTCAAAACTTTTAGATCATACTAGTCTTTCTTGAATTATCATCCTCTAAGGCTCATAACATTGTATTAAATTGAGAATATTCACAAGACCTATTTCAAATTTATCGTGTGGAATAGACAAATATTGAATCAATATTTAATTTCGAAACGTATGTAAATTAGTAGAAACCAATATAATATAGCATGTGGCATTTCCTGTGCTTTTTATAGATGTATTTTTAGTATATGCTATTTCTCATCAAACATTTTTAATTGTGTTAATGAAGGGGTCCGAAACTTTAAAATATAAAGTTATGTAACGTTGTTTACCGATTTAATATTAAGATAAATTTCATTTATTCACGTATTAAATATGCAAAATCATTTTCTTACATCTGAGTATAAGTTGAATATTTTAATACAAATAACGAAGATTTACATCATAGGTACACGTGTTCAAAGTTAGAAATATTATACTTTTAAAATTACATTAAAAAAGAAATATTTAATCAATGTAAATGCAAGAGTAATACACTCAAACTACGTTCAAGAATTTATCTTAATAATATCTATAGTTGTCATTAGTCTTCAAAATTACATAGGATAAAATGTCCTTTTTTTATGTAGGAGTATTTTAAATTATATCCTGATAAATTTATACAAAAATAGATTCTTTTAAAACATTTTAGCAGCTTTAAATCAGATATATGTTACCGATTGCAGTTTTAGGATTAAAGACCCCAACATTGTTTTCTTAGATGTCGCTAAAGCGAGATTCTTTTGTTAAATAATTTTGTTTGTATAAAAATTGCCATATTTTTATTAAAATATTAAGATATCTTGATTGAATCACTTAGATATTTTTCATCTTATATTCAGTAATCAATATAAAAAAACTTTTACTTTAATTATTTCACGATTAAAATTACTTTTAAAATATGAAATTGAAACCTAAAATTCAATGTAAAATAATTAACAACTATAGACTATTATAGATTAGGTTGATCCCTTCCTAACAATGGCGACGATGGATGTTACGAAAATTCAAGCATTTTCCAGAACTTCAGAGTATTCCATATGGATATTTAGATTCAGATTTCTTTCTGAATCAGAGGGGAGGTCTTCTGAAAAGCAAAAATGCTTGGTTCTACATTCTTTTTTGATAACTTACTGAAAGAATTTCAGAACCCTTCGATCACACAACTTAATGCATCCGAGAAGAAATGATAGTATTCTTCGATTGTATGCGAGGTATCATAAAACGGATTGACCCCATGTCATCCAACTTCTCACTATTCGAAAATTAAAGGTTGAGTCCTGAACAAGATCTGTCTGCTTTCAACGCAGATCTTGGAAATTGTCTCAAAGCTTTACGACCTTGACTGTCTCAGGATGACACAGATTTTCTGGATTCTCAGAAAATATTTTATCAGCTATCTCAAATAATATCTTTTTCACATAATGGTGGACTGATATTTCCGAGTCAGCTACCGTCTCTCACCTTGCCAGAATATTGTAACACCAGGAATTAGTCTCAGATTCAGGTAGGAATCGGATTTTGCTAGATTCTTAGAACTCAATCAAATATATGACAAATTCGTTGGTACATGCTATTAATCCTACGATTTATGAATATTAAAAACAGACGACTCCTGATCGTCTGTTAGAAGAAATTATCTGTTGTAAATAAAAACTCGAAATGAATTGCCTCAACCGCGAACCTCAGTCGAATCTTAGAAGGAAGAAAGTGAGTGGAAAATGTGGTTCATTTAGTTATCACTCGAAGGAACGTAAAATCCCAATTGTTGGCAGAAAGTGCTGAATGCAACGACATTCCTTTAACATATGAAATTCAAATCGTTTGAACCGTCACTCTGTTTGTATATTTTCTAGTTAAGTCTTTAAATCGTATCTTACTTTTTTCAGGGATAGAGTCCATTTGACGTAATATATTATACCCGTGCCTTAGGCGGCTTAAAATGCGAAAATGAAATTCATTAAAAATATCATACAAATTTGTAATCCAAAAAGATTATTCCGCTTTTGTCATAAAACAGGGATCAATATATGAATATCTTCATTATTAAAAAATTGAATTGATTTAAATGAAAATCTATCTGTTAGGTAACATTTTACTTTTAAATTTCTGATTCTTTTAATAGTTATATAATAGCTATGTCTGACGGTTTTATATAAGTGTATTAATATTTAACATTATTGATTAAATGATTCATAAAATTATATTTAAATTAATTCTTGAATTCACATCCAGAGTATTCAGTAATTTGATAAAATATGTTCTCAAATGTATCTTCTAGCCTTTATAAATATCGATTCTGAAAATTTTTTTTATCTTATAATTATTGAAAACAATGCATGGCTATTTTTGATTATAGTAAACCCATCAAAGTACGGGCAAATTTTGACGTATTTTTAATCTTAGATCCAGTTAGCCTAATCGGTATTTGTATAGGAACATGTTACTGGCTCTTAGTGTTTTATTTTAAACACTAAATGTAACAGAACAATCTGTGGTTGGCAGTTTCGGGAATATATAGGGCATCCAATGTTAATGTTGCTAAATATAATATATCAAAAAACTATATATCTTTAGGAGCGAATCTATCTGTATGAATTATGGAACTTGCCAAAACATGTCTTAAGTACTTTATATTATACGTATATCTATTTATTAATTATATGAAAGTAGCTGCCTTTGATTCAGAACGCAGGAAACAATACCAATCAAAGATTTATCTACAACATATCTTTCGACATTACATCATACATGTTGATGACCAAACTTCGAGGTCTGAATAAATCATCGCCTAAATTAGTTAAGTTTAAATCCTATCTCATTTGTGCATGACTCACGAAATAACTGACTCATGAATATTAATTATTATTTCTGAGCCTCAAACAGTACGTTTACATTAAAAGTTTCAACGAGCAAATCTAATAATTATCTTTACATCTAAACATCTGGAAAATTCCGTAAGCATTTCGGATGTATTTAGGGGTAATCGACAGAGTTGAAGGAATTCCGCTTCGATTATATGATCACATTCGAAATATACAAAGAAAATTTGAGAGTGTAACCTTAGAGTTCTTAATTTATGTGCCTAGTAATAATTGATTCCTGTTACCAGATCGAATTGACTGTATTATATTGCATCTGCTGCATACAAAATTCCTCTAAATATTAAACTATGATTTCTTAAATAACATAAAAATACCTACCTTATCAGAAACATCGTTTTTTTTTATGTTCAACTATTTTGCCACAACATTGTTGGCAGAACATCTCTTATATCATAATTATATAATGTCGATGAATTCTCCTCTTATTTATAGAGTTTGAATTCATTTGAAATAATCTGTGAAAACAGCCATTACGCACCAGACTTAGCGCGTCCGCATAAAATTTATGTTAAGTGAAGTCTTGCCAATATATAAACCATGTCAAATTTTAGACCTGTCTTTTGTAGGCAAAATAAATTGCCTTTATTTTTGACAAGAAGATATATATCGGAATATTTCGTAATTTTTGATTTCAATGCACTATTCAATTGAGAAATACACCATGAAATCCAAAAACAAATACTTGAATTGACATGAAAAAAATAGAAAGAAATTTTAGACTATCTTTAAATAGAAACTGTCTAAAGCTTCAATAATATGTTTCAAAATTCAAATGCCATAATTAATATGATTTATCTGGGAAACCGATGTTTATACTTCATGCAGTCAAAAATATGAGAGACTCATACAAATAAATCCTCACAGATAAATGTATAAAACTCGATAAGGTATCAACAATACAATTAAATATTCATAGAAGAAGTGCTGTTAGTACAATTTCGCCATTCATCCAATACATTTAAATGTTCATACAACTATCAAAGAGTAAAAAAATCAAAATATACACATAATGTCTAAACAAATAGAAAAAATTTGTCGATTTATAGAGTTTTTTTTTAAGATTGGTGATTGATAATAGATAGCCAAGTACGGGGTTATATATACGTCATTTTAATCAAATTTTAAATAGTGTATTTTCAAGTCAGGACATATAAAGGAGCATATATGTTTTCATTAGTTATATGACTCTATAGTATGGGCAAATAATAAATGAGATATATATTTCAATTCTTTCTTTGGTTAAATTAGTAATCTGTACTGCATTTAACCACCGTTTATTTGTAAACTTGTGTATTTTACAGTGTTCGCTAATTTACTCATTAAATTTCTGAAAATATGATTATGGTGTACCCTATAATACTTAATGAAATACAAACTTTAAAATATAAATCATTTGATAAAAATTTATCAATATTATTAATCCTTAGAATTAGATAATTGTCCCATATATTAAACCATGCATAATAGAACTTAGCATGGTTGAACGATATGTGTTTTAATTGTGGTTTTTCATATAATCATATAAAAAAATCTAATTCGTGTTTTAATAATATAAAATTACGATTTTCAGGATGTACACAAAACTCTTTATGATATAAAACACAAATCATCTCTCAGCGCCTATCATTCAATATTCACAAGTGTGCAATCTTCTTTCTCGTCATAGTCAAAGTGGCTGTGTAAGTTTATTGCACACTTGTCTATTTTGAAAAGTCTTCCCGTAATATATGGATGAATATTAGCATTCATGATTTAGTATGCATGTATTGAAATTATGTTTGTTGTCGAATTCGATGAACTTTCTTAAATCGCAAAGTCAAGGTTAATGTCCTAATTTTAAGATAATGAATTCGATGAATATAAATATTTTAAGTAGCATATCAAGGTCAATGATATAAAAAAATTCAAAATACCACATTATGGCAAGATGATTTGTTAAATCTCATATCCAAACATATGACAATTTTAAAAATTATTTTTGTTAAAAAATCAAAGGCAATAACATTATTTAGTCTAGAAATGGTTTAAATATTCACGTTTTAAATTTATTATTATCTGGAGTAAATATGTTGGTGATGGAATATTCAAAATGTGAGATGGCGCGGATGCCAATGATTTAATAGTTATAATCTTGAATTTCTTAAACTGTGTCAGTAGGAGATGCATACATGGATATCGACTCTTTCGTATATTGACCCATTCGTACCAATTAACCTAGCCATCAGCGCAAATGACGATTAGATAACAGCCTTTTGATTTTGAAGTCTCATTAGCCGATGTCACAAAAAAGCAAGATTCATAAGTTCGAGTAATCATCAAATAAAGATTCTGTATATAAATGAAGTGTTGAAATCTATCCACTTAGAATTAAGAACATTTATGTTAATGCATTTTAAGCCCAATAAACAAATTATCTTGCTAGTGAATATATTTTCATACCGATGAGTTAAACATATCACTCGATTCTATAAACGAGAAATATATCTATGAAAATATTATCAATTGACAACTATATACACAAATATTCTCAAGACTATTCTGAATAAAATATATACGAATGTTGGTTTATTGAAAAAAAGAATATTGATATTTCGAAAATTTCCATGTTGTTTCACTTAATTGTACCTTTTGGTTTCCCATTTAAAAAAGTATCGATTACTGTCTATTATGGCTTAGAATTTGGTAAAAAACTAATTTGCAAATGAAATATTTTATTCAAACAAGTCAAAATTGAATGAATTCTACGTAAATATTCTTGTATTCAAATTACTGTCTATCATCAATAAATACGCGATAGAAATGAATGTTTCACTAAACTTTTCATTGAAAATGACTCAAATAATTTTTGTATAAAAAAATCTTCTATACAATATTTTATAATAAAAAAACATAGCTATTTCTACAAATAGTCAAATCTCGGTTTAATGAATATAATCAAGATAAATATTAACATTTTAAATAAAAAATGTTTGATTTTGAAAAATTAATCTACGTGTCGAGACAGAGCAATTTTTAATCATATAATTTAATTAAATTATAGTGGTGATTTAAATATAATATATGAGAGATTAAGCATTGAATAACATATGTGTCTCCAATAGGTAAAAAATATATTTGGGAATCAAAATAAATTTTGCAATATTTAACTCATATGACAGGATATATATATATATTACAAGTAAAAACTATGTAAAATTTAGGGTAGACTCCACTTGACGTAACTTTTTCGCGAATGCGCTAAACTTGCGGCGTAATGATGGATTTCGAAGCATTCTGTGAAATTGCTTTTTACGCCGTAAATTCTATCGGATTTTTACGGCATTATGGAATACTGCCAGAAGAGATGCTCTGCGAAAAATGTTCCCCAAAAATGGTCGAGCATCAAAGAAATGATATTTAGATAAGGTATGGATATTTAGGTTATTTAATAAATTATATCCTAATTATCAGATCAATTTCGTCTGTAACAGATGTTATACGAGGAAATCAATAAGATCTGGTGAGATCAGTCACTAATTATCAAGCTCATTCCTAAATGAATGCAAAGTTCCAATTAAGGAATTTCCATGGGTCGTCCGTATGTGGACACATAATCAAATCGGGATAGCGTCATTTCTGTCGATATCGCCAACGACG